>JBBPKW010000013.1:0-42126 GCA_038089475.1 Boletus aff. vermiculosoides | reverse complement strand
TGTAAACTCCTCTCTATCTCCCAGAAGATCTCTACTGCTTATCATCCCCAAACCAACAGACAAACAGAGCATATCAATAGAGAACTTGAACAGTATCTCCGCTCTTACGTGTCGAAGAAGCAGGAAACATGGGTAGAATGGATCAAATCTGCACAATTTTCCCACAATAACTCTCTCACCACCTCCACCGGTTCCATCCCATTCGCTATTACACATAACTATGCCCCACACATGGGCTTCGAAGGGAAAGTGACAGGTCCAGGTGCTGAATTTGGAAAAGAGTTCGGACAATCCCATAAGGAGATAGAAGCAGCACTCAACATATCTAAGGAAAGGATGAAGCAGTTTGCCAACAAAAGAAGGTCAGAAGCTCCGGAGTACGTTATTGGTCAGTAGGTCTGGCTTTCAACCGATAAATTAAAGTTACCTTATATGGCAAAGAAACTCACACAAAAATGGATCGGACCTTATCGGATCAATATGGTTCTTCCAAATGCCGTGGAACTCGTTCTACCCAATTCCATTCACATCCACCCAGTAGTCAACATCTCTCACATAAAACCCTACAGAGAAACCCTCCCAGGACAACCCATACAATGTCCTGACACGATTGAAATAGATGAAGAAGGAGAAGAACAGTTCGAAATAGATTACATTGCAGGTTCACACTTTGTAAAAAGGAAACTTCAATACTTGGTTCATTGGAAGGGTTATGACAAAACCGATTGCACATGGGAAACTGCAGATATCATAAATACCGCCCCTGATGCAGTTGCCGATTTCCACCGTCTAAATCCATCCGCTCCACGTAAACTCCGAGGACTATGAACTGTGGACTTCCAATCCCTATTTAAACCTTACGTTAACTATACCGAATCGAACTATCATGGGACTCATCTGGAATTCGAGTCTTAAAGAGGGAGTAGTGTAATGATAGACTATATTTTCAAACTTTTTACAACACACAAATACTTTCACTTTTCTATTCCTTTTCAATGCATTGCACGTGACTGTGGGAAAGGCACGTGACCAACAATGACATCATAGCATGTGACATTAATTTCTGCTCTTCTCTCATGCCGCTACACTTCTTTTTCCCATCATCAACTTCTTATTCACACACCCGTCTTCTTTACTTAGACTATTCATGGTAATTACCATATCTAGCACTTGGTCCGTGCTCATTCCTTACCTGTATAAATACTTGTACCATCATAGCTTAGACCCCAGTCTAATCCACTTGTCTATCATGTCAGTTGGGCAACATCCCTTCATTGAACCTTAAATTAAGGACGACAGCTCGATTCCTATCCTGCCAGCATAGTACACTGTGTTGAAGCCTGCGTGGTAATAGCTTGAAAGGGTTGTTATTACAGTTACATGGCAAAGATAATTGAAGAAGCTATTGGCAGTAACTTTACACTCTAAGTTCATCAACTGAAAGTCATGCAGAACAGTGAAAGTGAATGTGGTTCTTGGGCATGTCTGGGTGGCTGGATACAAGCCAATTTGCATCAATTGATGGTGGATGAGGGAGTGACCATGACAGTGACAAGGTTGAATAGTGAGATGATGAATGCTGGAACAGTTGACAATGGTGATGAGAGGGCATCCATCCATGTCATACCATTTCTTTGCATTGGATTCCTTGTTGCCATGTCCCAAAGAAGACAAAATATGGTTGAAGGCTAAGGGTTCATTGGGATTGGCAAGACCAGGATCATTGATAATTTCAATTTCTTCACTGGAATCATCACTATCATCCTCCCAATCATCATTGGAAGCAATGATAGCATTAGGGCAGGGCTGACCACCATGCCCAAGATGTAGGACTACTCTTACCACTGATACTGAAGAAGGTGAGAAATACTCCCCACACCATATCTTGACACAGTGGAATGGAGATCAAGAATGATCTGAGTGGCAACACTTGGTGCAAAACAATGGTTTGCCGAAACAGTCCAGGCAGTGCCAATTCCCTTCTCTACCACATCCTTTCTGACAGAGATGATTGCCAGAATAACCTTCATGTTGCACAAGGATTTCAAGGTAATCATCAGCAACAGCAAGCCATTCCTGCATGAATTTGCTGTCCCTGTAAACTCAGTGTGATAAGCTTGTGGTGTGAAATGGGGGGTCGCAGCGAGGACCTTTTTTTGCTTCTTTTGATTCAGAGGAACTGGAATGAAGCCATTGTTGTGGAAAGTAGTGTTATCCTGGGCTGTCCAGGCTGAGACAAAGGAGTGTGAAGTTAATGCTTCCTGGGGAGTGGCCCCAGGTGTCACCAGCAATTTCTTGATTGGACCAGGCTTTTATACTTTAAACACAGTTCGGAACCCCCACTTTGTGTGTCTTTCAGTTAGGTTGACATGGGTGGATCTTGCAATCTGTACTGCTCACTAATGGGAGCCTGCCATGCTCAGATGAAGGGAATGTATGCAGCTTTTGTGGGGTGTGAACTGAACATATTATGAACAGATCTTTGTAATATTTCATTTCAGGGTTTTTTCACTTCCATGTTCTTGATCTTATTAAAGCTCTGAAAGTTCCAGTCACCTCCAGAGAATTCACTGTCATCTTCCATCTGTTTTTCTGTCTTCTCAGAAGTCTCGTTCATCTCACCCCCTGCATTAATCTGATCAGCATGCCCAGAGTCACCTTCACCAATGCTCAAATTGAGATCCTTAGTGGTGCCATTGAGGAATATAATAAGATCACTGGTAAGGAGAAGGTGACAAAGAAGGTGAACTTCATCCTCAGCCTCACTAAAAAAGTGGCTTCTCCTGAGGAGCTCAAGGATACCAAAGCTTTGGAGGATATTGAAGTTGTAAGTACATGTATTTCAAGGGTTTTACTTGTTGAGGAACTAAATATTGTTGATAGTCCATCAGAAACTGGTTGTCTACCCATAGCAGACAGCAAAAAAAGAAAGCAAGTTCTTCAAAGATATATCTACATACTCAGTCTTTGTGGAGAAGATGGCAGATGAGATCAAAGAGGCAACTGTGAAACTCACTGCCAGCCAGCCTGGTTCAGCTGATTACATTGGTCACCATCAGAAAGCAGCAGCTGAGCTGTTTAGGAAGCTCAGTAAAGATGAGATTGCAAGATTCAAAGTAATTGCCAAGCAGTGGAATACTCAAGGTGCTCCTGCCAAAGTGCAGAAGAAGTAAGTGTCTACTCAGTATTCATGTATGTGATGCACATTTCAATTCTATGACCATAGAGAGCAAAAGTGGAACCTGGCACCATACTTTCATCAACTCAGTGGAAACCTATGGAAGAGATTTGGTATCAGGATGTTGATGTTTTGGAGATATGCAAAAGGAGGGGAAACTCTTTCAGTCATGGTAAGTCAATCTAGCAGCACAGTAGAGAAATATTTCCAAATTGAAATGCCTAGTGTTGACCATAATAACAAATTCGGCAATGTTGTGACATTCAACAAGGCATTCCCAGATGAATACAAGAAATTCAATCAGGAATGGGAGACATACCTAGCATAGGCTTTTGAAAGTGAGTCCAATCCAATATTTCTCCATGATTGAATATTACAGCTTGATTTCAGGGGAAGCCGGGCCAGTGAAGAAACCATCCAGACCATTTGTCACAATTGCCAATGATGAACAGCCATTACTTCCCAACATTGATTTCTCCAAAGCAAAACTTGCCAACTTAAAGGTACTATTAAGGGAGTATTTGACAAAATGCTATCAGAATAGCACAGGAGACACCAAGGCCAGGATTCCATGGGGACAGCTTCAACAGACCCCAGACAAGTTCATTGATATGTCAGAAGGCTATTTACCAGCAGGGATAGGTCTCCTCAACCCATTGCATATACAGCAAGGTGATATCATGGTTATTTTATGTCATCTGAAACAACGTCAAGACAACAAGGAGATCAAAGTTGTTTTCAAGTTCAAGAGCAATGCTACTCACCAGCAAGAAGTGCAGAGTCAGAGGAGATCAGGTTTCCAGTCTTCCTTGTCCAGATTGTTCATATCACAGACCACTAGGCCAGGGCCCCCCAAGGTGGCTTCACAGAGAGACAAGAATGATACAATGCCAGTCCTCTCATCATCCCAACCTTCATTGAAGAAACAAAAGAAGGTCAAAAGAGGTAGTTCTTCCCCAAGTAGTTTTCAGAATTACCATGGCTCATACACTTGTTAGGTTCACCAAAGGCATCAAAGGAACTGAGACAAACCACAACAAAAATTGGTTTGCCATGTGGAAAGAGCTTGTCATTTCAATTTAGTCACCTACCAAAGTCTGATGAATTCCACCCTGGCTCTGATGGCAGTCCAGCATTCTCCAATTTGGATTGGGAAGCTCAAACAGCTTTTCTGATCACACTCACTGAACAAGAAGACTATTGTAAGCTAGTTCGTACTCTCTGTTCTGCACTGGTAAGCTTGTATGTTGGTTATCCTCACCACAAAGTTATAATTGACATTTTATAGATACAGAATGAAACTACCCTCAGTTTCCTTGTTTCTGGCAATGTCAATTGGGAATATGGCTTCCATTCCCTACCGCCAGAGAGCCACTTCTGGTCAGAAAAACACGAAACACTGTTTGCAATGGATATATTCAGTGATTCTGGAGAATGACATGGACAATCTGAGCTTTTGAAGATTGCTTTGTTCACAGGCATGCTTCTTCATGATAAGAAATTTGTTGATGGCAAAAGGGAGTATACTCAACAATAGCCTTTGGTTCCAGCGGAACTCCACAAAGCAGCTGTCAGTAGTAGGGAAATTGACAAGTATATCATGCCTTGGTGTTGGTGAGTGGAACAGCAACTTAGGGATGCTGAGGCCAACAAGATCATCTTGAGGCCACCAAAATCACTGAGCAATGTAAAAACATGGGATCAGAAATGAGATTTCCTGCTCTCTTTGAGTCAGGAGGTCAATTACCGAAAGGCTGTCTGGAGTATCAAGGATCTTCAGGTGAGATTATTAGCATCTTAAAAGACTGACTAATTGCACTGAATGCAGGAGCTCCCAGAATCCACCAGTGATGCTCTGCCGCCAACATTCTCAGCAAAGTCCTTATTGCACCATGCCAGGTCTGATGTCCACAAAGACTGGAAGACTTGGGGACCCAGGGCATTGAGGGTCAGATTTAACACCAGCAATCAACGTCATGGCAGGGGTTACATGGGGACCCATTTAATGCTGTTCAGCATGATTCTTCATGACCTTGAGATTGTGGGGTTGCAAAAGGTGACATGTGCATACCCCTACATTCTGGCTTACCTCAATACAACTAAGATAACTTGCAAAGACATACAATCCATCCTTGCTTGGTGTGCTGACATTGCTAAGGCTATCAGCCAAACTAGCTCAGTCATGGAAACTAGTCTCCTGGTGAAAATTGGCCCACCAAGGGGTGTCAAGCGTTCTGTCCCACCCCCTAAAACTGACAATAGGGATGATGATGAACCTCTGGCAAAGCAGAAAAAAACATTGTTGGTGGAAGTCAAGCAGAGGTGCAGAGGACATAATTAGGCAAGGTACTTGTTTTTGACACTGGATGAGCTGCCTGTGAAGCAGAAAAAGAAATTGTTGCCAAAGCATAGAGGATATAATTAGGTGAGATATGTGATAATGTGCTCTATAGGACTAATTCCTGAAGTTCAAAGGACCTCATTTAGCCAGTCAATCTGGCATAGATAACACTTGGGATTGGCCATTTCCAACCCTCATCTAAGCTATAACGGATGCAACTCACCCCATCAATGCTGTGAACTTCTCTAGAGGTACTGCTTTTTGCTGAAGGGCAGTGACCCTCTGGCATACGCATTCATTATTGTCAAGATCATGGTGCACTGTTGTCTGTGGATGATTTACATTGGCCTGAGTGTCTTGGGATCTGTGCTGGTTGAGTAATCCAATTCTCACATTATACTTGAGTGCCAGCACTGTGAGATCTGCCACAGACTTGTGCAAATCCTGTTCAATCAATTTGAGCTGTGGTGGTTCTGCAAACAGGGGCCATTGGGCAGGAGTAGAACAGTTCTTTTTTTCGTCTGCCATGCATGCTGTGTCAATTTTGCTCCAAATGATCCAGTGCTTGGCAATACTTCCTCAGCAGGGCCTGGTGTCTTCCCCTTTGAAACATATTTCATACTGTATATTTTCAGACTCTGGTCAATACACTATGAGATTTACTGTATATGTTGATTTTGCCTGCATACCATGATGGGAGCTGCCAAAAGTCTATACAATATGAGATTTATACATTATTGCCATGTACAGTATGAGAAAAGTCCTGGGACCAGGCAAGACCATCAGAGAACCCTGGGGACACAATGGATGACGACGAGCATCATCCTGACAAGCCCACAGAACTCCCTGACAAACCTGAGGGTTCACAGGAACAAGAGGGTGAGCTGAAGGGTAAGAAGGTTATGTTGGAGGTTGAGGCATCAGGAGAGTGCACAGAGGCTGCGGGCGATGACAGTGACGAAGCACATTGACCCAGGAAGCTTACCAAGCCCCCAGACAAGGCAGAGAATGTACCTACCCGAGACAATCAGCCACAACTTGAGATGAGTGCTGTTACGCGGATGCGTATCAATGGTACACGAAGTGTATGTCCTTACTAACCAGCGCTCTTATAGGCTAGTTCCCTTGAGTAAGGTATATCCTAAGGATAGGATGGCGAAGAGGACTAGGACAAGTAGTCCTAGTACGAGGGTCGTCGGAGAAGGAGGAAGTCTCCTTGAGTAGCCTCTATGGGAGGGTTGACGTCGACGAGGTCTTCTAGTCCTGGGTCTAGGACAGGAGAAGAGTAAGAGGGTGACTCTACGCTTCGACGTTGGTTGACCAAGAGACTCTTCAGCGAAGAGTAAAAAGAGGGGAGGGCGGTGGAGAGGCAAGCAGGAGGAGATCGCGAGGAACCAGATCTATAGGCACCAGGTTATACCAGTAAGGGGTACACTCTATGGTGTAGATCAAAGTTAAGAAGAAAGAGGCGTTAGAGCAGAGCTCCAACTTATATACCCCAGCCGTAAGGGCTTTAGAGCAGGTAATGGTCTGTGCGCAGCCAATTAAGAAAATGCTAAGTATGGTAAGGATATAACCGGATTAGGTAGGCCGGTACCTGTCTGCTGAGCACAAAGCCAGGAAAGAAAAGAGACGTGTCCCATGGGAAGGTATAGGACGCGTAGACACGTCGTGGGAATCATCGTGTTGCGTTGCGACGTGATGGCACGTGACAGGTTAGGGGTGGAGAGCGAGGTGTTGGCTCAACACGAGGGGAGGGCGGTGTTGCCTCAAGGAGGTGAGGCGGTGTGGATCTCGGGGGATTCCGAGAGAGGGCGGTGTCGTCGGGGATAAGGACGATGGGATGTTCCAGAGGCAGTGCAAGGGACATGCCGGGGAATATCCAGGGAAGATCCGGGGCAGATCCAGGAAGGAGGCGGTGTCGTCGGGGATAAGGACGACGGGATGTTCCAGAGGCAGTGCAAGGGACATGCCGGGGAATATCCAGGGAAGATCCTGGGCAGATCCAGGAAAGAGGCGGTGTCATTGTAGATGAGGACGACGGGACAGGAAGAGGAATAGCCGGGAGAAGGGCGTGATCGGGCGTAGAGTCGTGCCAGGTTGGTAGGGTTTAGGAAAAATGGTAGGGAGTGTTCCATAACCGTAACAAGTGCAGCACCAGTTGAACCAGATGGTGAACTGACTGGACAGCAAAATGGAGATGTTGTGCATGAAAGCACTGATGCTCCAATCCATGGCAGCACAGAGGAAGTGCATGGGAATGTGCAGGTTGAGGGTGAGAGTGATGAGATACATCAGAAAGCATTGAGTGAGGGGGAGACAGGGCAAGTGAGCACTCAAGCACAATTGATGATGAAAACTATAGAAGATCATCAGCGCAACTTGATGGAAGCCACAGATGAACCTGACATACCCCCTGATCCAACTCCACCACTCACAGATCCATACAAATGATTGGCACAGGAGAACAAGCCCCCAAGTGTTGAGCTCAAGGGGGAGTGGAAAGGAGTTTTGAGCTGTGACGTTGGATCTACCAGTGACAGAGTGGAAGCATCAAGAGTATGTGAGGGTGATGAGGACCCTCGGAATAGGCCTAAGAAGGCACAGAACACATCAGTACATGTCCAACATCATTTGCAGCAAAGGGAGGACAAAAACTCAGCTGGAAGGGCTTGAGATGAGACAAGCAAGCCAGACGACAAAGTGGTTATACCAGGCAACCTCCACAGCATCCAGGACCTTCCTGAAGATGTTAAAAACAAGCACATTGATGGTACAAACACACCAGGTTGAGATACATGCCCAAAAGGTCTGATGGGCAAAATAGGTGAATTCAGAGTCACCAAAGCCAAACCACTGTGGCAGAACAACCCAGACAGCTTTAGGGACCTTAGTAGACATCGTAGGAGCAACAAGGACCACCGCTTCAATGATCTGAACATGCTATGTCAAGTTATAGGTATAGAAAGTCAGAAAGGTGAAGAAGTCAAAAACAGAAGTGCTGAAGGTGAAGCATTGCAGCAGAACAATCCAGGAAGCTTCAGGGACCATAGGAGATGTTGTGAAAACCACAGGGAGTGGTGTGTCAACAAAACAAAGTCAATAAGTCGAAATATCAGGCCTAGAGGCCATTTGGGCAAGCAGAACAAAGGAGGAAGTGTCAGAGGTGAAATAGAGCGCCAATGGGATGTGAATGGTGTCAAAATAGATGGGGAACAAGGCAGAAAGGGTAGTGCTGTAAAACAAGTAACAAGGTTGAGGACCTTGTAGGTGTTTAGGTAGAAGGGGTGAGAATACTTGTCCCAAGGGATCCTATAGGAGGGAAGTTAGATGAGAAGGGTTGGCTACAACTGACCACAGGAGAGTAGGGTATCTGGAATAGTCCCAGGTACACAATGATGAGGGAAAATGAAGTCTAAAGCGGATTGAGTAAAACGATGAGTGATCCAACCTAGGACGAGGGTTGGATAGACAATGATAAAAGCTATCTGGTCAAGGACAAGGACCGGAAACTAGGACAAGGAAGGTAGTTGATCAAGGACAAGGACCAACTACAATGACGATGAGAGAAATCATAGCAAGAAAATCAGGAGTGAACTGAGATGATCATTCAGATCTAGATACAAACTTTTTATAGTCTGGGCATTCCCAAGACTTCAGTAACTAGGTTACTGGAGAAGCATACAATAAGGATCTAGAGGTGGCAGCAGCTAATCATAATAGAAGTAAGGAAGGTAGGGAGAAAAGGAACTACTAAAGAAAGAAAGAAGTAACAAGACAGCGAATTGAAAAGGGTACTGGACTGTATACGTAGTATCCGGTCTAACTTGGACTGCAGATAGGTGGTATGGTATAGGTGATATTGTACTGGATAGAAAAATATGGACTCAACTTACCTCGGACTGGACATAGAGGACACAGGGCACAATGGAGATCACTTGGAGGATGTCTGAACAAAGGGAAAGGAATGGGATGTAACTGTAGAGAGCTAGAGGCTCCTACATCCAAGGGGGTCTTTGATAATGACTGTCCCCAGTCAGACCATGTGATCATGGGAAAGTCCACATCAGCTAAAACAATGGTGAGATCCATATAAAATTGTTAGTTGTCAGCTAAACCTTCTTCGTCGTTCTTCAACCACATCTGCCCTCTCCTGCTTCTTTATCATCCGCCATGTCCACTTTCAATGAACTCCTCACATTCGCTACACCCACTGCTGCTGACAGTCCGCAAGAGATTTCACACAAGCAGTTATAATCCACCAACAAGCTCATTTTCGACACCACAATGATGATGCTGGATGACAAGGAAGAGTTGCAAGAAGAACAAGAGATGTGAGTGGTCAAATGGGATCAGTGCCTGGTGTGTACCTGTTATTACTTGATTGGTTCCTTGACTAATCCAACTTGCCAGGCTCCCACCCACACCTGCCTGCTAAAGGCAAGGGAGTGTGAGATCAAGGCACTCCTGGATGGCAGGACTGTGGAAAAGATGCAAGAGGTGAACCTGATTGCCAGCAAGTGGAAGGCAGAGGCAGCGGATTGACATCACCAATGCGAGGAGTGAGAACAAGAAGCACGAGAGCAGGGGGAACATGAGCATGAATGTGAGTCCCATGTCTGAGAAGAGCAGCAGCTGTCAGAGATTTGTCAAGCTCCCTCATCTTTGGACCTCAATGCACCCAGACCATCCGTGTCCAGGGCGACCGCCCAGGGAAAGGTAAGTCATGGATTGATTTGAAAAGAGTTTACTGACATACATATGTGACAGTGATGGTGAGATGTTCAGGATGAAGACGAGGAGGATGAGGAGGACAAGGACAAGGTGGAGGATGTCCATCCAACCAAGAAGACAGCAACCAGTCCACAAGTGGTAATGCACAAGGTACCATGCAGTGCCTGCACCTGGAGCAAGAAGATGTGCAAAGGGGTCAAAGACCATATGTGCATGTGATGCATGCAACTGAAGGCGAAGTGTGACAAGTCGCTCAGGTGTGGAAAAGGGCAGAAGAAGGTGGAAAAGGTACAGGCAGTGGTGGATAAGAAGGGCAAGGCCCCAGGTGTGTGAATCGACTCATCAATCCTATACTGATCTAACTTGCTACTTAGCTTGTCTGATGCATAGTTGCACACAGCATCTGTCCCCAGCCAGCGATCTGATCATTCTTTATGACAATGACAACAACAACGAAGTGACACCAGAGTACCCTATCATCAGAGGGATCCCCATGCCCCCTATTGTGAAACCGGTCCTCAACACTGGAATATGTGGTGTCAAATGGCCTGAGGGCAAGATTTGGTACATGCAGTCCCACATCAAGGCTGCAGAGGCGGTGATGGCGGACTTGGAGGTTCAAGTTGCCAGGCAGATGAGCAAGCTCAACTCAATCAAGGCCACATTGGGGATGATGTAGGGAGGGGTGTCCATTGCATAGTAGGTAGTCCTCTTTGTATCATTGTACCATCATGTAGCAATCCAATTGTGTCTGATCCATATCCAATCCATGTCCAATCCGGATAGCCTGAGTGATCAGAAAAAAAAAACAAGTAAGTATTGAAACATAAGACCAATCAAAGTGAATGATAAGAAAAGACCAGGTGTGAGTTCTGCTCGACTTGTCTTCATCAATCGTCTTCTTGTGTCTATTCCTATGCTGATCCCAAAAAGCAGATGCTGGATTACACTGGACTGAGAAGAATGAAAGCAGACAAATGAGTGCAGTCTCCTTGTGCATTTGAAGCATATAATCTAAGTAGTAAGTTTGTTGAGACATAGAAAGAAGAGGGGAAAGACTTTGTTTTTGTTTTTGTTTTTGGTAGTCCGAGAATATGAGAATGAGAGAAGATGAAGATGTTTGAGTCTATCATGTAATTGTCTGTTATCCTTAGGCAACATCATATCTTGTTTAGATACTCCAGTCAAAACCCAGGATAGAAAAAGAGACACTGGACTAAACCTGGGGTGAAACAGATACATAGTGGATATAGTGCTGGATAGCGAAGTGGTGTGGATATTGAAGAAGACTAGTCCATGACATCATCGCCATTGTCATGTTCCATATCTTCCTTAGTGTCATATTCATCTAGGTCTTGATTGTCCAATCTGGTCAAATCAATAACTGGAATGGAGATCTTCTTGCGTGGATGGTAGGGTAACAACCGAAAGGCTGCATACTGAAGTCTTGAGACGGTGCCATCCAACTCAGCTAGCAAGTATGATCCTCCAGTAGTCCTGTGAAGGACTACCATTGAACTGAGATAGTGTGGCTTCATTTTCTGGTTCAACTCTTTCTCAATCTGGGAGTTCCAGACTAAGATGAGGTTGCCATGTTGGAAGTCGTAGTTGCATATCTGATTCTTGAAATGCACCTTGAACTGCTTGATTGACACAAACCTAGACAAGAGTATACATTCCTTGATAGCATCTATATCTTCCTGATGCTTTTGGAGCTGGCAAGCTTGCCAAGCGATCAGGGTGGATCTAGAAATGTTGTCAGATGTAAGTGCAGGAACTAAGAACGTGGCTTCAGATAGATCAAAAGGAAAAAGCAGTTCAACACCATGTACCATAAGGTATGGCGAGAAACCGGTTGATTTCAGGATCATAACTCACTCTGCCCAGAAAACAGAGTGAGCTGTCGAAGGCCAGTGAACCTCTCCTCCCAGGGTACTTTTGACAATGGCCTCCTGGACATTGTAGTGATGCCATTCAACCATGCCATTTGCCTGTGAATTGTAGGGGGAGATCTGAATATGGCGGATGCCATACTGGTTCACCAGGATATCTAGGGCCTGCACAAAAGCAGATCCATTGTCAGTCACAAGCTCAGATACAGCTCCCCAACAACAGAGAATTTCTTCAAAAATGAAAGCTGCAATGGCAAATGCATTCTTGGATTGCAGCATTTGCCATTCAGGATATGCTGTGAAAGCGCACCATGCTTGGATGATGTAGCGATATCCACCAGATCATGGCATCAGCATAGTGTTGATATGAACCTTTCGAAACAGTCTGCCAACTACTGGAACGGTAGGTGGAACATGCAGTTTCTGGGTTTGGTGGATTTGACACTCATGACAGGTTTGAATATACTACTTGATATCTTTGACCAACATAGGCCACCAGAAGTGCAAGAGCAAACACATCCAGACAGAGAAGACATCTTTGTGTCCGAGGTTGTCATAAGCCTCCTTGATGAGTTCATAATGGTGTTCAGCTGGTATGACTAACTGATGGTGACCATGCAGTTCCCAACGATACAGGGATTCATTGAGGACGAAGAACCAAGTCGCCACATTGATGAAGGAGGTAAACTTCCTGTCAGAAAGGTCAGGTGGCCAGAGTCAAGTGTCAAGAAAGTCACAGATTTGGGCAATCCGTGCCTCTTTCGCCATGGCCTTTGCAGAGCGAGGAAGCACCAGATCATCTTCTCAAGAGTCCAGATTGGATCGAAGCGAGGTGAATAGTACATGAAAGGAGGGAATGACAATGGTGGATTGGCTAGAAAGGTGAGCACTGCAGATGGCGAGAGAAAAGTGATTGTTCAATAAAGAAATAGAAAAAGAATAAGCATTGTCCAGCCAGTCTTCGAAGTCATCCTTCTCAGGGGGATCCTCCTCAGACAGTGGTCGACAAGAAAGGCCATCCACTCCAGTATGGTGGATAGCAGGAATGTGAACAAAACGAAAGTTGAATAAGAGAATGCCCACAATCCACCTATTAATGGTTGTATTGGGCTGAAGGTCAGGGTTGTTAATCATCCCCTTAACGTACTTCATGTCCATTTCTACCATAAAGTTGGATAGTCCAAAAACAAATATATGGACTGCTCACAAGGCACAGAATAGTCCATAAAGCTCAAGTTTGGCCTGGGAGTAATGGCTCTCCACCTCAGTTAGACTGAGGGAATCAAAGCAGTTTGGGTAGTGCTTTCCATCATCACCTTCCTGAAAGAGAATGTATCCAACTGTGATCACAGATGTGTCGACAGCCAGGATAACCTCATGCCCGGACTTGTAATCTAGATGGCAGAGTGCCTGGGAATTGCAGGTTGCATCCTTCAGACTCTGCATCGCAACTTGTTGAGATTCCCCCCAAGGGAACCCCTTTATGAATTAGGTTAACTAAAGGATGAGCAATAGAAGCAAAATTGCAAATAAAAATATGTAGAATGCCACATACCCCAAGAAACCCACAGACATGAGTCAGGTTCTGGCACTTGGGCCAATCCCTAATCTTCTGCACCTTGGCCTCATGAGGAATGCGGCCTTCAAAGGTACACTTGTGTCCGACCACAGTTGCATCTGGTGCAGTAAGAATGAACTTCTTGGCAGATACTGTGGCGCCAACATTTTGCAGACATTGAAGGATACAGTTCACCACGATGAGATGTTCCCAAATGAATCGATGAATTCCAGGATTATCTGGAATCATCTCATAGGTACCATCCAGTGATTGGTAATGAGTGGTCACAGATTTGACAGGAAGGTCATTGATGAATGGGTAAGTGTAGTGGGGGATTTCATCTTACAGGATGAATGACATGTTGGCCTGATAGATTTGTACCACATTGGTATAACCCATAGGGACCGTCATGAGGCAATGCAGACTGGGTGGACTATTAAATGTGGTGAGGTTGCAAGATTCCGGATGGAGTGGTTGTTGGTTATATCTGGCAAACAAGTCCATCATCCCATACACTGCGAATCCAGCAAAGGATTCAGCAAAGTGCTTGATAAAAGGTGGCATGGAGGAGTCACAGATAGTGATGCCATTGAGTGGTTGCAAGTCATGGACCAGGCGAAGTGTCTTCCCATCCTGCTTGACAACACAGAACCAGCAAGACCTGTAAGAAGCTGTGGAGGGTTCGTAAACACCAGATGCAATCTGGTCCTTGATGATCTGAATAGCTTCCACCCACATAGACAAAGGAACTGGAATATTATGAAGTACCCATGGCATATGAGGGATGGTGGGAATCTTGACAGGCAGAAAGTAGTGTTCATTGAGATGACCTCACTTGGTCAGAATCCAAGTGAAAGCCATTTCGTGGTCTCAGATTAACCAACGAACAAGCTTAACCTCTTCTGGCCAAAGCCAGTTGGTGGGGTTGAGATTTAATTTGTCAGCATATTCCTGGGTGAAACAGATACCAGGAATAAAGTCAGGAGGATGTGAAGGAAGGGGTTTCAATCTGGTAAGTGGATTGTCCAGAAGGGTTTGAGTGATGCAAAACTCCTCGTCAGTAGGAGCCACCACCAAACAAACCTTTTTAGCAACTGGCTTGTAAGCAAGCGAGTGCAAAGAGGAATCATAAGAATAAACAGAAGAGAGCACAGAAAGCATGTCAGGAGTCAACATGGACTGAGTAGCAGACAGGAATGGGTAGTCCGGAGAAGGGGGGATAGGTCCAATAGAGAGTGGGGGAAGGCAAGTATATGAAGAAGAAAGGAGAAGACTTGAAACAGAATATTGATAAGAAGGCAATAAAAAAGGAATCAAAGTGGATGAGACGGATGAAATATTGGACTCTCCCCAACTGGTAGGTGGATCATCGATGTCTAAAAACCCATCTCCACTATGGACTGATGGCTGTTGCACTGTTTCTTCTCTTGGCAATGAGGGCATTCTTCAAACCAAGCATGGGTTGGCATGGTGTACTGCTTCCCTGTGTTAGGGTCACAAAGAGTGATGGTCTGAGAGCCATCTGGAAAGTCATTAGTCATAGCACTCAGAAGACAATGGAATGGGCATCCGAGGAGGAGGTCAAAGTTGGCACATGCCAAGATCTGTACTTGCACCATGACCTCTCCTGTACTGAGGTCAATGACCAGGTTCTCAAGGACACCGATTGTCGTATCAACACTAGTGTTAGCAGACAACATCTTCATCATGTGGTCGGAACAGACCAGTAGTCCGAGTCCTTCCCACACATGCTTGGGCATAGCGATGATCTCAGACCTGGAATCCAGAACACCCATAATTGAAACAACCTTCTTGAAACAACTTTATTCTCTTTACTTTTTCCTTCTCGTTTTACCTTTCAAATACTCAAACTTTTGATCACGTGACTATTTCCTTTTATAGACATTTCCTTATTTAGCAAAGACCGGCCCTAAACTGGTCCGTGCTCGTAGTGTACCTTGGTCCGTGTGCATCTTAGAGTAGTATATAAAGTAGCGTAGTATCTCATGTATTTCCCATCTTTGGAATTCTCATTCTTTCACTTGAATATCAACTTCGGTCGACTCTTGTGGTCTTTGAGCTTTTCATAATTCCAAAGATATCCTAGTTGCCGAGCACTTTGCTCCCCGACTCCCTCTGCTCGTCGTTCTCATCATCATCCAACACCACTGCCTGGCACAGACACTTTATCTGTCACTAGTCCTTTCTACCTTGTGTTTCGTTATATGCGGATCCCAGCGTTAAGGGAAATCTGGTACTGCTACCATCTAGCAGCGAGACAAACACTCGGCCCACGTTTGCTTATACAGTCGTCCGCTGTCACAAATAAGGATAAAGTTGCTTTTGGGCATAGTGCACTAGCCCCTGTCATCAGCTGAGGTCTAGCTGTTCATACTCTCCTCGACGCTACAGGAGACAGGTTCGCGTGATCACCTGCAATGTCACGTCAGTAAAACGCTCTGTCAAAGCGTTGTCACGACACCGGACCTAGTTCCATCTACCCTCCGACATGCCGAAGAAGCCCTCAAGCTTCTAGTTCCTCTACCTCCACATTCCTACCGCATTCAGACCCGACTTTGTCTAAGGTGTCATTTTGACATGGAAGCAAAGGCTCGGTCATTGCGAAACAAATGTCCAACCCTTACTCCATTCCTCTCCCTACATCCCGTGCCAAATCCCGAGCCCAACGACGATCACCCTCTCTGCTCCAATCATGGAATCCCATGAGAGGAACACACGGCGACATTACTATGTCTCCAGAACGTACCCCGCTCGCCGCTCCCGCTCCCATTCCCGCCTACGTCCTGCCTCCAATTCCGCCCTCCAGTCGACCAGGGCAAAATTTTGCCGACGTGTATTACGACTGGCTAGACAGGAGACTGGCCAATCCTTCCACTGCCAGGACGCCTCCTCTTATGGTGTCTCCCGACTACCGACACTACTCGTCGCGCCCACTCCCCCCTCGTCCCCAGGTCCCCGAAGGACCAAGATTATCACCACATCCCGCCGCCCGCGGCTTCCCACCCGCCAAGTTGGGAAAATTCCTTGCCAAGAAGCCTGAGAGCTTCGACGGCAACAAGAATAAGTTCGTCCACTGGTGGCGAACTTTGGAACAATACTTCGAAGGCTTTGAGGAAGAGCTTTTGGATAAACAAAAGATGACAATCACGATGTCATACATGACCAGAGACAACGTGGCTGGGAGGTTTGCCGACCTAGCGCACGAGAACCAATGGGCAAAGACAATATCATGGACCTTCTTCGAAGAAAAAATGAAGGAGTCCTTTGAACCACCGTCGTTGGCTCGCAAAGCCGAAAGCGAGCTTATGGAAATCAAGCAATACAGGAACGAATCAGTACAAGAGTTCTTCCTAAGAATGGCACAACTCGCCGGTTGGGTGAAGTTTGATATGAGGAGGAACCAAAGAACCATGTGCAACTTGGTTCGCAAGGCTGTCCATCAGGACATCGTCGATCACGTCCTCCAGTTGGACCCCGACATGATCGATGAAACAAACCTCAAATTGTGGGAGACCAAACTGGTCAAAGCCGATGTCGTGCTACGGGACGTGGCCAACAGAAAAAAGACAAGCGGCTCAAAGGGGGCCAACCTATAACCCACAATTCATACGCCATCCTCCTCAAACACCAAACCCACCTCCCTCCACTTCCACCCCAACGGCACCACCCACCGCCACCGTCTCCGCTCCTCACCCGAACGCCATGGGTGTCTTCCCGGGCTGTGGAGCCCCGATGGAGCTTGATAAGGTGCACGCGGCAGGAGTATGCTGAAGATGTGGAAAGCCATGGCCTTGTGCTGAACACCTCTGTCCTCGTCAGGCTACGAGGTTTTTTACATCTATCCCGAAAGAACACTATGCGGAAATCAGAGCGCTAATGGACGCTGCTGAGAAAGAGGACGTAGTTACAGTCTCACAGGATTTTCAGTCGGTACAGTAGATAGCAGTCGATCTTCTGTACAACCCCTTAAGTCATTGCCAAATAATAAATTTACTGTTTTAACATGCGATGACGAGACTGAAACCAACACGCCGAAAGTAAACCTTCCTATGAACAAAAAAAAAGAAACCGTGACCATCCTAAAAAGGGAGAAAAAGAAGAGTGTGGCGGTAACACCCCCTTCTAAGAGTGACGAGGCTGCTGTGCACCCGCCTCTACAAAAAAAGGAACAGAGTTGGAGGAATACCGCCGATCCATGGAGCATCTGGTGGATCCAACAACAAACCAAGTGTCCTGATATAAAAAGGACAATAAAACATCTAAGGTCGTTTGTCCATGAGTCACAATTACCGGAAGTCAATGAACAATTAGTAAAAGACCTCCGAGAAATAACTGAGGAAAACGCGTTCTGGGTAATAAAAGACCTGCAAAACAAACCCAGATTCGTAAATGCCTCACTAAGACGAAAGGACAAAAATTCCCTCACCCTTCCCACAACGATAAAAATGCCCAACGGAACGCAATCAGATGTACAAGTCCTCGTCGACTCTGGTTGCACCGGATCTTCCATTCATCAAGATTTCGTCACAAAAAAGGGGTTGTTCACCCATAAACTACCACGACCGGTCTCCGTTTACAATGCCGACGGAACTCTAAACCAAGCAGGAAAAATCACGGAGTTCGTCATAATAGAGTTACAGATAGCCAGTCATAAAGAACAAATAGCATTAGCTGTTACCAACCTAGGAATAAATGAAATCTTCTTAGGCTTTGATTGGCTGAAAATGCACAACCCCGAAATAGATTGGAAAACGGGCAAAATCCAATTCTGATGCGAGGACGATCACATGCCCCAACTGATCGATACTGAGGATGAGGACGAAGACGAAGATTTCTCATACGCACAAGGAGACCGACTATTTCAACTCAACTGTGAAGAATACATCAACAATACCACCACAGACATCGCAGTTGAAGAATACAAAAAGAAGGAAAAGAAAACCTTCGAACAAGTCGCTCCCGAATACGTACATGAGTTTAAAGACGTCTTCGCTAAGGAAAGTTTCGATGCGCTACCCCCACGACGACCTTGGGATCACGCCATCGAACTTCTACCAGGAGATCATGAAGTAGACTGCAAAGTTTACCCATTAAACCCTGGAGAACAAGAGGAGTTAGATGCGTTCCTGGAAGAAAACCTAAAATCTGGATGCATACGACCATCCAAGTCTCCTTTCGCCTCAGCCTTCTTCTTCATCAAAAAGAAGGATGGCCGCCTACACCCTGTGCAAGACTATTGAAAGCTAAATGCAATTACAAAGAGGAATCGATACCCACTTCCTCTTATAAGCGAACTCATAGATAAACTAAAATCTGCGAAGTATTACACCAAATTCGATGTCCGATGGGGTTACAATAATGTACGAATGGCCGAAGGAGATGAGTGGAAAGCGGCCTTTAGAACTAATAGAGGACTGTTCGAACCTCTTGTAATGTTCTTTGGTCTTACCAACTCCCCCGCTACCTTTCAGACAATGATGAATTCCTTGTTCCGAGACCTGATCAATCGCGGAGTGGTAGTCGTCTACATAGATGACATAATGATCTTTACCAAAACAATTGAGGAACACCGTAAAGTAGTCAAAGAAGTGTTGCAAATCCTTCGAGAAGCGCACCTCTATCTGAGACACGACAAATGTGATTTCGAAGTCACCGAAACAGAATTCCTTGGGTTGATCGTATCACAACAACAGGTAAAGATGGACACCAAAAAGGTCAACGCAGTCCGCAACTGGCCCATTCCGTCCACAAGGAAACAACTTAGAGGATTCTTAGGATTCCTCAACTTCTACCGACGATTCGTAAAGAACTTCGCCCAAATAGCTCGACCCCTCAATGAGCTTACGTCGGAGAAGAAAGAATTCATCTGGTCCGAGAAATGTCAATCAGCCTTTGAACAGCTGAAACTCACCTTAACCTCCGCTCCGGCCCTTGCTATGCCCACCGTAGATGATCCGTTCCGGGTGGAAACGGACACATCAGGTGTAGGATTAGGTGCTGTCCTTTCACAGCGCCGAGAAAGTGCATGGCATCCAGTCGCCTTTATCTCGAGATCCCTTAATGATGCCGAACGAAACTACCATGCATCAGATCTTGAGATGCTTGCCATCATCCACGCTCTCAAAGAATGGCGACAATACTTGCTTGACACGAAACACCCAGTGGAAATCCTAACCGACCATAAGAACCTTGAGTTCTTCAGGAAACCACAGGATTTATCACGACAACAAGCAAGATGGCAGCAAATGATCCAGGAATACAATATCACAATTACTCACCGACCTGGAAAAACAAACCCTGCCGATCCTCTGTCCAGGAGGCCAGACCTTAAAAAGGGGGTAAACGACAACATCCAAAAAGTACTCTTACCTGATACCCTCTTTTCCAACGCCATAACTACTGAGTCTATCCTCGAGCAAATTAAAAAGCTACAATATAAACAAGAAAAGTTCGCAAGAGAAGGGCTCAAAAAGGAAAAGACCAACTGGACAACTGAAAATGGCCTTGTCAAATGGAAAAATCTCATTTACGTTCCAAATGACGCTTCACTCAGAGAGTCGATCATCATCGCCAACCACGATCATCCCATATCGGGACACCCAGGCGTAAAAAGAACCCGAGATCTGATAATGAGTGAATACTATTGGCCAACAATCCGAAAAGACATCGAGGCTTACGTTAAAGGCTGTGACACCTGTCAAAAGGTAAAAGCCTGAAACACCGCCTCTAAAACCCCCCTCCACCCCAATGAAATCCCATCTGCCCCATGGGAAATCATTTCCGTAGACCTAATTGGACCTCTTCCCCAATCCCAAGGAAAAAACGCGATCCTCGTAGTAGTAGACAGATTCACCAAAATGATTCATTTGATTCCTGTCACCGACACCATTACTTCATGAGGAGTAGCTGTAGCCTTTAGGGACAATGTTTTCAAACTTCACGGAACACCCAAAAAGGTCATATTGGATAGAGGACCCCAATTCGTGTCGTCATTCATGACCGATCTGTATACATTGCTGAAAATCGAAGGAAACCCATCCACCACGTACCACCCCCAAACTGACGGTCAAACCGAAAGAATTAACCGCAAGGTGGAAAAGTACCTTCGTATCTACGTAAACCACCGGCAAACAGATTGGGCAGACTGGCTGCCAATAGCCGAATTTGTGCATAACTCCCAAACAACCAGTGCAACCGGCTTTTCTCCATTCATTCTCAACTTCGGACAACAACCCATTATCCACACTCAATCCACCGAAGTAAAGAACAAATCCGCCACTGATTTCGTCGAAGAAATGAAACTCCATCACGAATCAGCTAAAAAATCACTGGAGAAAGCAGCAGAACAGATGAAAAAAGACACACGATAAGAATGTCCGCACCATCGTCGAATACAAAAAAGGAGAGTTAGTTCTTCTAGATGCCAAAAACATCAAAACGAACCGACCCACCAAGAAATTCGACGACAAAAGATACGGACTGTTTAAAATCAAAGAAAAAGTCGGAGTAGCAGCCTACAAGCTGGAGCTACCAAAAACCTGGAAAAGTATTCACCCGGTGTTCAACGAATCACTCCTCACGCCATACCATCAACCTACATTCCCTTCACAAACCAAAACAAAACCACCACCCCCCGTTATCGTTGAACAACACAAGGAGTACGAAGTACAGGAGATAGTAGACTCAAGGAAGAAAAGAGGGAAAATCGAGTACCTCGTTCAGTGGAAAGGATATCCCTGAGAAGAACAAACTTGGGAACCAAAAGAAAACATCGTAAACGCCCCCGACGCAATAAAAGACTTCCATAAGGCGCATCCACAGGCAATTCGAGCTCAAACAGAGGACAACTGTGACTGCGACCTTTGCGTCAAATCAACTACCCTATTCCACGACAAAAACTTCCAACAATTCGCTCACTCCCTTAACAAACTACCCGACTCACTCTTTGAAATCCCTATCCCGGGCACTGAACCTTCTATTGACGGCATCTTAGTCAAAAGGGACTTCGACCATTAAAAAGGGGGTAATGAAACAACCTTCTTGAAACAACTTTATTCTCTTTACTTTTTCCTTCTCGTTTTACCTTTCAAATACTCAAACTTTTGATCACGTGACTATTTCCTTTTATAGACATTTCCTTATTTAGCAAAGACCGGCCCTAAACTGGTCTGTGCTCGTAGTGTACCTTGGTCCGTGCGCATCTTAGAGTAGTATATAAAGTAGCATAGTATCTCATGTATTCCCCATCTTTGGAATTCTCATTCTTTCACTTGAATATCGACTTCGGTTGACTCTTGTGGTCTTTGAGCTTTTCAATAATGGTGTGTCCTGAACTCCCTAATGTGACCTCAATGGCCCTAAGAGGAAGGTTGTGATGGGAAATGATCAGTCCATCCTTGTTCTGAAGGATACAGTCACCATATTCTCAGGCAATGGAAGACAGATTGAGACCTGCAAGCTCATTGACCTGCACAGTCAGGATCAAAGGACCCTGTGTGACACATTTAATGGTTGTGAGGTCATGGAACTGCTTCTGGATTTCTGACATGACTGCTAACAAGTCCTTCACAGGTACTGGAATGCTACTGTCCAACATCTGCTCAAGTACCTGTTTTGGTGCAGTCTCATCCTCGAGCTGGAAGGAGTACCTATACTGTGAAGTGGAAGAAAGTGGATTAGCTTGAGACACTCATGATGGGAATATACTGGGTCCACCAGATTGGGCGGATGCGAATCTCAATGAAGATGAAGAGGTGGAAGGATCATTATCTCCTGACCTGTGCTGTGGTGTGGATGGTGTTGGGGCTTGAGATGGGAGTGGGGTCGAAGTCGATGAAGAAGATGGAGCCTTTTGCGACTGCTGGAGCTCTGGTAAGAGAAGTTCTTCTGGTGCAGCAGCAGACCACTTATCCGAACTCTTGCGAGGCAGAACCTCAACACCATCAAACTGGACATGCTTGCCCTTCTCTTTGGAAGCCTTGTCTGCTTGGAAGCTGGCCCAGGCCTGAGCCATGTAAAGCTGGAAATCCAGGTTGGTGACAAGGGGAGAATCCTTATCATCCTCTTCAGCAACCATTGCCATGAAGGTGGATGGGTCAATGTCCAACACAGCAGGAGTATCAGGATATGCAGCAGACAGGATATTGGCAGTGAGATGGGAGGGTGGATCTCTTGGAGTGAGTGACAACAATCTGGCATTGGACTGGTTGGCGAGGGTGTGATCAATAGCATCCTTGAGACAGCATCCTCCTGGTATTTGCAGAATGTCGGATCTGTCAGGCATATAGAGTCTACTGTTGGTTCCTCAAACCACCTTTCTGGTATTAAGGTATTCGAGGCAGATGGAACAAGTTCAAGTCCAGTGACTAACACTTGCACAGAATTTGCAGTGGGGTCTGGCCTGAGCATTCAAGTTTGATTCCATCTTGAGGGATGGAGGCAGATTGAAGCTAGGGACAGGCATGTTGGGAGTATTGGTGGTATGGCAAGGCTGATAAGGTGGTTGGGATCAAGGAAGGATGTCGGTAGGATTGTAGGAAGAGTGAAGAGCTGAGCTGGTGAGTAAGAACTTCGCAGCCTCAATAACATCTTCCATTGGATAGAGATTATCCGGATGGAGATCTGGCTTAATGATAGCCAACCAGTGACAAATCTGATCCTGGATGGTTGATGGAAACCCAGCTAGGAAAATCATGTCACGTTCCATCTTGGACAGCTTCTTGTTAGCAATCAACGTAGCAGATACCTTAGTGAACTTTCTGGTATACTCTCCCAGGTCGTCCTGGCTATGCATCTGCTTTTTCTGATAATCCTCTGCAAGGTACTGGATGTCAGCTTGATAATAATGGTTAGTACCTTTGCATCCGGGATACAACTTTTTTACAACTGCAACAAAGTCATCCCAATCTGCCAGGTTCGCAGTCGATTCCAGGAGAGTCTCCCAGACTTTGGCTTCATCAAGATCAGCATAACAGAGGGCAGCTTTAATCTTGCTGGCATTGTTGAGTCCTGGTTGGTCACCTAGAAGCTGGATATCTTCAAGGTAGTGAGGAAGCTGAGATGGCGTCTTGCTGTTGAATTGTGGTGCATTGGGCGTGCCTTGGAGAGGCATAAGGACTGGTTGTTGATGAGCCATAGGTGGTACCGGATTATGTTGGATAGGTGGTGGAAGTAATATCGGATGTATGGGCAATGATGTGGAGAGAGGCAGAACCATTGACAAAGATGGGACAGTTGGGTGTTGATGGGTAGTGGATTGAGTAAGAGGAAGCAGATTGGCAGTGTTGTTGAAGAGAAAAGCTAACGACAGTGACAGAGAGTGTTCAGATGATACTGATGACAGCAGTGAGAGCTCCCATGACAATGGGGAGGAAAGGGAAGATGTGACCTGGAATCTGGAATCAAGTGGCATTAAAGGTGAGAGTGAGTCCAACTCGAGGGATCTATTTGTTTGCCAGAAAGGGTTCTGGTGAGGCATGGAGTGTGTGAATCCACCAGAAAAGAAGGGGGAGTCTGTAATAGAAGGATCCATGACATAAGGGGGATCTGCAGATCTGAATGAGGTGTAATGTGCTTGTTTGGGGGTCACCGGAATAAGAAGCTTGGAGTCCTCAGACATGTGCAATCGGCAGAAGTTGGTGAGAAGCTCGTCTAGCTCTTGACACTGAGGTGTAGGTCGAAGTGTCCTTCTTGACAACCCTTTAGACCCCCTCATGGTGGGCTCCAGTTGTAAAACAAGTAACAAGGTCAAGGACCTTGTAGGTGTTTAGGTAGAAGGGGCAAGAACACTCGTCCCAAGGGGTCTTATAGGAGGGAAGTTAGATGAGAAGGGTTGGCTACAACTGACCATAGGAGAGTAGGTTATCCGGAATAGTCCCAGGTATACAATGATGAGGGAAAACGAAGTCCAAAGCAGATTGAGTAAAACAATACGTGGTCTGACCTAGGACGAGGGTTGGATAGACAATGATAAGAGCTATCTGGTCAAGGACAAGGACCGGAAACTAGGACAAGGAAGGTAGTTGATCAAGGACAAGGACCAACTACAATGACGATGAGAGAAACCATAGCAAGAAAATCAGGAGTGAACTGAGATGATCATTCAGATCTAGATACAAACTTTTTATAGTCTGGGCATTCCCAAGACTTCAGTAACTAGGTTACTGGAGAAGTGTACAATAAGGATCTAGAGGTGGCAGCAGCTAATCATAATAGAAGTAAGGAA
Organism: Boletus aff. vermiculosoides; assembly: GCA_038089475.1. Lineage (NCBI taxonomy): Eukaryota > Fungi > Basidiomycota > Agaricomycetes > Boletales > Boletaceae > Boletus > Boletus aff. vermiculosoides. The sequence goes on along the minus strand of JBBPKW010000013.1, from coordinate 17,178 downwards.
AGTAGGGAGAAGTAAAAGGAACTACTAAAGAAAGAAAGAAGTAACAAGACAGTGAATTGAAAAGGGTACTGGACCGTATATGTAGTATCTAGTCTAACTCGGACCACAGATAGGTGGTATGGTATAGGTGATATTGTACCAGATAGAAAAATATGGACTCAACTTACCTTGGACTGGACATAGAGGACATGGGGCACAATAGAGATCACTTGGAGAATGTCTGAACAAAGGGAAAGGGATGGGATATAACTGTAGAGAGCTAGAGGCTTCTACAGTGCATCAAGCAGCACTTGTCTTGGCTCAAAACAAGTTGAAACAAGGAAAGGAGCTAAGGAGAGGCTGAGTCAACAAGAACATTGCAAGCGCAAGAAGGTGGACATACCTAGGCCATCCAGACCACCCAGCTGCCATCCCAGTGTCAAAACTCTGGTGTTCTATTCTTACATTCACCAGAGGTTGATCACTATTCATTTTCGCTTTTGATATATCATCTAGACCACTCTACACTGTTCTAGAGTGACATATGTCATATGGCTCTAGACCATGATGTCATCACCTATTACCAGGGTTCAGGGTTCCCTTATCTATGACATCACTATGACATCATTACCTTAGTAATTACTATAGGTTCCACCACTAGTGTTTAGCCCTCTTATCTTCAGGTCATAGGGCATGACCATATGGAGATTGAATCTCCACTTTAACCTTACTCTGTTTACCTATAAGTACAGGGACTTATTCCCCACTTACAGTAACAAACTGGAGTTCTCAACCACTGTGCAATACTAGCACACACTCCTCTCTTCATATCCTGTTCCCTCTGTCTAGGCTATTAGCCTCTTCACTAGGATCTGAACTTCAAGTCTCCTTGTCACCAACACTCTCTTCTGCTAGTTGAGTGAGTATCTCCCATTCAATGCTTCACTTCCATTGTTCCCCTCTACTGTTGGGATTCTCTAGTTCTGACACCCAGACATCCTACTAAGCCCGTCAACCCACCACATCAGTGTGGAAAGCTCAAGCCGAGATCTAGAAGAGTTAATTGTACCAGAACTAAGAAATGCACATACTGAGTCAAGCAGTCACATCAAGGCCAAATCAGGCCAATCAGATGCATCAGATGCATCAAATATCAAGTGAAAGAGTTAAGGAAGTGTTTTCAAGCCACAAAATGTGAGGATGAACACCCCAGAGCCAATCAAGGATGATGGCATGACTTACCATATTTGGACATTGCCTGGATGCAGCCACACCACATCATGCACGAATGCTATGCACACAAATGCTGCATCACAGACACACAGAATATACTCATTTATTCATTGGGACATATAGAGAGGTATTTCTTTTTACTACAGTAGATCCCCTTCCATTTGAGGGGGAGTGTTGGAGTTACAAACATGACATCATAGATTACATAAGCACGGACTATTTTTCCTTGTGTTGTAGTTTAGTTAGGAGAGAAACAAACCACCTCCATGATGCAAAGAAAGGAGCCTGAATTGATGTTTACTCAATGGGTGACCTGTTCCTCACCCATGCCTTGGGGGTGGGCAGCATGGAGTACTGTCAGTGACAGACATTACCTTGCTTCATCTGGCATTGGGCATACTACATACTTATGTTGTGTCAATAACTTCTATTCATCCCCAGGACTTCCTCTAAACAGATACATTCAACTGAGCATCTTCTCAGACATGCCTTCCACTCATAGCCTTGCAACACCTCTCCATAATGGGAAGATTTCTACAGCTACCACTATGAGGACCATAAATTGTGCCATCCTAATGGTCCTGACAATCAGGATTCACTAGCATCTGATTGGGAGATGAAATTATGGAAAATGGGATAACTGAAGAGTTGTCAAAGAGATGACAACATGACAACACTGTCTTCATGTATTCATTGGCACCAATATTTGCAGTGGGTTTGTTGAAGACTTTCATTTAACTGATTTGTAACTTCTCTAAGACATATCCCAACATACACACAATGCTTCAACTACATATGCCTGTAATGATTGGTGCCACAGTGACAGACAAAGAAGTGTGATGCTGATATGATGTGACCTGTGGGGAATGGTAAGGTGTGGCATGCACACTGACATGATCCCAAAACTCTGGTTGCAAATTGCAAAGAAAGACGCAGTGTACAAACAACTGTGGTGGGGATAAATTTGCAGGTTTTCTTCCATAGACTTTTACTAGTAAGCAGTAAGGTTGGGTATCAACTCCCTAACTTGGCAAGGATATTCAGCAAACTGTAGTATGCCTTGAGTTGGTGAGATGCATTGATATATTTGGCATCAAAATGTGGATGCCACATGACCATTACATTCAGCATCTTTGTACAAATTTTCAACCACTTTGAGCTGCTGTGACCCACATCTTTCAATGTTCAGCGATCCAGAAACCTTCCTCAGCCTAACTGCACTCTGTCTCAATTGTTCTACTCCACACCATTAAAGTTATAGCTTCCATGTCAGTAACTAAATCAAGTGAGTACCATAGTTGTCATATCCAAGTTTTCCTCACTCCTTAATAGAAAATCCACTAATGATCAGAATTCCAAGCCAACAATCCCATGCCACCATGTCAACCCCACATCCAGTTCCTGACCCTGTACCACCCAAGATCAGAGTGAGAATTCCAAATAGACCAGCCTTTGCACTAGCATCGACTTCTCAACTCTCAAAAAATGATGCTTTACAAAATCTCACATTCCAGTTAGAATTGGCAAACAAACAGAATGCCAAGTTGCAAGAGTGACTTGAGCACAATGCAGAGGAGATCAGGCAGTGAAGGGAGAATCTCAACAATTTGTTGGTCAAGATTGAAAAAGACACAGTTGATGAATGGAGGGTGCATCAATGACTCAAAGTACTCCAGCAAATGTTCGGGCTGATGTTGGATTGTCAGTCTCTCACTTAGATACATAGTATGTATATTTTGATTTATTGTTTATTTTATATTACAATGTACAGACCATCATCATAGTAGTTTTGTATATATGTTTGCTGCCAACAATAGGCACATTACAAATTCTGTGGGGTGCATGGATGGCCCTCCTACCATATTTAGAGTGTGATGCAGCAAGGTGGCAAATGCCGAAAATGATACTCTAAACCATTTTTACCCTGCCAAATTTCAAAGTCCTAAATCCACCACTTCTCCTTTGTGATATCATCATGTCTTCCAACTTGTCACCCCAGGAGAGCCTCTACAAGTATGCTGCAAGAATTCATGCAGCAATAAATGGCATGTGAGCTGTTGACCATTCTCATGTCCAAGAATGGATTCATTTGGTTGCTAGAGAAGTGGTAAGTTTTAACAAACTGAATGTGTCTTTTTATTACTAACATCACACAATAGGAAGGGGCAACGAATTGTTTCAAGAATCACATGGATGATATATGGATTCCCTGTGTCATCATGGAGCTTGTGGCCAAGCTCCAACTCAATTCAAAGGAGAAGATTTCAGTAGATGAACTTGTTGGCAAGAACTCCATTGTCAATGAGTTCATCATTGTGTTGCAGTGGAAGAATCAAATTATTGAAAACTCAAGCATTTCTGCTGACATCAACCTTGGTGAGTCATCCACACATTGGTGGACAAGGTTTACCATTTCTGCTCCCATCGCACCCACTGTTGCTGCCACTACTGTCTCATCCACTGTCACTGTCATCCCTACTCCCATCCCATCTACTATCATTGTTGCTCCCACTTCCATCTCATCCACTGTCACTCCTGCTCTGGTCCCACCTGCTGCCACTGCCGCTACTATCCCATCTGCTGTCACTCCCACTCCTGTTCCCATTCCCGTTTCCATTTCTATTCCTGTTCCTGTTCCTGTTCCTGTTCCTGTTCCTGTTCCCATTCCCGTTCCTGTTCCCATTCCCATCCCATCCACCATTGCTGTCACTGTCACTCCCACTTCCAACCCTCCAATGGAAGAACACAGGAAGGTACTGCCAAGCATCACAGTGCTCTACAGGCCACAGCACAGTCAACTCAAACGCCCATTGCCTATTGAGGAAAATGAGAATATTGTGAATGCAATGACACCAGATAAGCAATCAGAGGAGCCAGTTCAGCCAAGACCAAAGTGAATCAAGGTTAGAGACAGAGGAGAGACAGAGATCAAGTTGTTCTTCCATCCAGTGAGTCAACATCTGTTTGTGAAATTGCTGTACTAACACAAAGTAGAAATGTGCATTTTGTCAAGGGAAGAATATCTCCTGCATAGTGATCACAACCCAGAAAGGGAGATTCAAGCCCTGTAGTCCATGCTCCTCCTGCAAGAGCAAATGTATGGTGATCCAAAATCTCCCTGACATCATTGACCACAAAGGAAGAGTTGTCCATGCTGCGAAAAGCTGGGTGCATCTCATTTTCTGCCCCAGCAATCCCAACAAGAAAGTCCAATTGGTGATCTCCAAATCCAAGGCAAAGACTGGGGACAAGGGAAAATGCAAGGCCCAAGAGATTGAGATGGATGCCTACATTGATGGTGAAGATGAAGTGGATACCAATGATGAGGACTGTGAGTGGGTTTCCAAAGAGGAAGCAGGGTTTGTAAGTAACATACATGTGCCAATGTAGAGGTTACTGACTATTGTTAGGGAGTGATTGGCATTGCTGGCCAATCCAACCCCAAATTGGGTGTAATCACTGTGATAAGTTGGTGCAGGCCTTGTGATGATACTAAACATGACCAGTTCTTTAGCCAGTAGTTACAATGTTTAACCCTGATGTGGTGTGCTTTGTGCACCACCAACACCTGTGGGAATTTCGCTTAGCTTTGGTGGAAACAAACAAAGACAAAACACTTGGCTACAACTTTGCCCCTGGGGCCATGTGATTTGGCCCAGTGGCTGTGGAGATATGGCCATTTCAAAACAGTAATACCATTGCAACAGTTTTGCACCTTTGATATTGACAGGGTATTTAGTACTTGGTATAGCCTCCTTTTGCCTTGATCACTGCCTCAACCCTTCTAGGCATGCTCTCAATCAACTTCTGACACTCCTCAACTGGTATCCCCTCCCATTCCTCTTGAATTCTCTTCCACAACTCATGAATTTCATTAGGAGAGTGTTCATGATCTGCCAGCCTCCTCTTGAGGTGACTCCAGAGATGTTCAATGGGGTTTAGGTCAGGAGATTGTGCAGGCCACACCATAGTTTCAAATTCCTGCTCTTGAAGCCATTCCTTCACCTTCTTGCAGGTATGCTTGGGGTCATTGTCCTGCTGAAAGATGATGTTAGAAGAATCCAGACCATAATATTGCAGAGTATCCAGCAGTTCATCCTTCAAAATCTGAAGGTAAAGGTCCCCATCCATCCTACCATCAATCTTGGTAGCATAGCCAATTCCCTTCCAAGTTATACACCCCCACATCATCACAGAACCTCCTCCAAACTTCACTGTTTCTTTCACCAGCCTATCACTAAGCCTCTCATCTGCCTTTTTCCACACCCATTTGCACCCATCTGATCCTAGGCAATTGATTTTAGTCTCATCAGACCATACCACCTTCTTCCAATCCTCCATAGTCCAATCCTTGTAAGCATAGGCATAATCCAAACAAGCCTTGCGATGCCTGGCTGAAAGAAGAGGACGTTTGGACTTGACCACAGCCTTCATACCGGTCTTTTTCAAGTGCTGGCACACTATGGTAGTGGAGAGGGGTTGATTGACCACATTGGCAAGTGCCTTGGTCACCTGAACAGCATTCTTTGCCTTTCCAGAAGAAATAAGATGAATAATATGGCAAATATTGGCAGAGGAAAGCTTGGATGGATGACCTCCAGTAGCCTTCTGAAGCTCAGAACGCTCTTTGGAGCGGAGTCTGGATATGGTGGACACATGAAGGCCAGTGGTAGTAGAAATGGAGTGGACAGATTGACCAGCATCAAGCATAGAAAGGATAGTGTTTTTTTGAGTAGAAGAAATGGGTCTCATGATAATGTGGTTGGGAAGAAAGAAGTGTGTGAACTATTTCAAACTCAGACATGATATTTGTATGTGTATCTTTGTTTGTATGACCAAACATAACCAAATATTATCTGATTTCAATGAAATTCCACTGGTTCTATCAAAAGATGCAAAACTGTTGCAATGGTATTACTGTTTTGAAATGGCCATATCTCCACAGCCACTGGGCCAAATCACATGACCCCAGGGGCAAAGTTGTAGCCAAGTGTTTCGTCTTTGTTTGTTTCCACCAAAGCTAAGCGAAATTCCCACAGGTGTTGGTGGTGCGCAAAGCGCACCACATTAGGATTAAATATTGCAATGGTTTTGGAGGTCACTGTAGGAGTGGCAGAGGAAGGGGTCTCTCAGGGAGACAGTTGGATGTATGCACCACATTACTGAAGTGGTCTTCCACCAGGGGGTCCAAGAGAGTTGCTTCCTGATTCGACAAGAGTTCTGTCCTCACCTGAAGAATTAGATCAGGGAGGTTCCATAGGAAGGGGGTATTTAGGGAAGTTGTCATAGTACTGGTTTTGCTCTGCTTCAGGGAGGGTGAAGATAATGGGGTTGAGAATGTAGGATAGTTCTCTAAGGAGAAGGAGTGAAAGGCAGAGATTGATTCCAATAGTGTGGAGATGATTGAGGGTATTGTTTCTAATCTTTAGGATGGTCTGTTCAATGGCCATGATGGCTGCACAGTCTCCTGGGTTGGTGCGGAGGTGGTCCAGGATGTCAGGGGCACTTGTCTGGACCCAAAAGGCCCAGGGAAGAAGGGATTGAAGGGTTGTGTAGAGGTGATATTGCCTCTTGAGGTGGATGAGCATTTCATTGCATGTAAAGAAGGAAAGGGTGAAATGTGCCTCCAATATTTGAGGTCTTTCAAGAATCCCAACATAGAGGAGTCGGTGAGCAATGGGGGGTAGATGAGAGAGTCAAATGGACAGGGAAATGAAAGAAATGGAGGGAAAGGACATTGACAATGAAAACAGTACTTGAGGAGAGAGGGTTCAGGCTCCAATCCATCTTTTATACTCTTCCAGTATCTTGTTGGCATTCCATAAATGGAAAGGGGGTTTCCATGTTTGTTCTGAGGCAGGGTATGCTTTCCAGTGCACCAGGTATTGCTTTTGATTTGGTGGTCCCTGATAATTGATGATCCATTCAACCTCATACTTTTCTTCCTTCTCCAGAAGGTCAGGTGGTGATCATGGGAAGTTGGGACCATGTTCTGGGGTTTCCTGATAAGAAGAGAGTAGAGATGCATGAAACACATCATGAATCCTCCATTGGGGTGGGAGTTTAAATCAATAAGCCACTTTGGAAATGACGGCAGTGATTTCGAAAGGGCCAGTTCTTCATGGGGATAGCTTCCTTAATGGAAGCTGTAGTTTAAGATTTTGGCTTTCTAGCCAAACCTTGTCTCTGATTTTCCAAGATTGGAAATTTGATAATTGTTGTTCTTTCATGTGTTGCTGTGCTAGGTAATGCACAGCTTCTGCCTCTTTTCAGGCTTTTTTTAGATCTGCTAAGTGGGTTTCCAAGGCAGGGTTCACAGTTTTGCCAATTTTCGGATAGGAGTGAGGGAAGTATCCAAGCATCAGTGAAAAGGGGGATTTCTTGGTTATGGAATATTCCATGGTGTTGTGGGAGAATTCCACAAAAGTGAGGAGGTCTACCCATTTCTGGGGGATTCCATTACAAAACATTTGAAAGTAGGTCTCGAGCTCCTGGTTATATCTTTCCATTTCCCCATTGGTTTGAGGGTGGTAGGCAGTGGAGAGGATGAGGTCATATTTAAGTAACTTGGCAAGTTCCTTGGCAAAGGCTGAGGTGAATTGAGGTCCTCTATTTGACAGTAATTTGTCATAGAGGCCAAATCATTTGAACACATGATTGAAAAAGAGTTGGGCAATGCCAATTGCATCAATCGTTTTGGTACAAGGCACCAATATCACCCCCTTCATAAGCCCATGGTCAATCATGATCATAACAGAGTTGATGTTGCATATCAGGGGGAGGTCCATGATGAGGTCCATGGAAATATGCTGGAAGGGACAGGAGGTAGCAAAGTTGATTGGGACAAGTGGGGGGATTGTGGGATGAGTCTGCACCTTATGGGATTGGCAGACAGCACATCCAGCAATGAATCATCACACAAAAGAAGAAAGCCTGGGCCACCAGTAATCTCAGGAGAATAGGACAACAGTGCAGAGGTGACCACCATGTCCATCCTTGAAAAAGGAGTGGATTGCCCAGACGAGATCTTGTTAGGTGTCGGCAGGGACATATAGGTGATTTTGGAAGTATAATTGCCCTTCAATGAATGTCCAATCTGCAGGGGTGATGCAGCTGAGTGGTGAAGACTCAGCTTTGTTACGCTAAATGATCTTCTGCAAAGTCATTTGCTAGAGGACTCTTCTTATAGAGAAGTTGTCTTCCCCAAGAAGAATGTAGCATTTACTCAGAAGTAGAACAAGGACTTTGAGAACACCAGAAGATACACTTGTATTGTGTAGAACTAGCTTAGGTCTCTCTAGTACACAAGCATGGCCTTTTATACTAAGGCAGTCTACCAAACAAAGGGAACAAAATGGAGTGGGGTGAAAAGAGAGAACAATGGTTTCTAGGAACTACAATCTGATCAGAAGGAGTCCGATTAGAGAGGAGATGGAAATGAGGTCCGAAATCCGGTGAAAAGCAAAAGGAGAGTTAAGTAAGGACTATGTGATGACAAAAGGGGTAAATGGTTAGTCACGGGTTTTGGAGTCGTGTGTTAGACAAGGGAGTCTAAGAAAGGAAGAAAGAAAAACCAGATGTTTGTAACAAGCTTCCATGCAGTGCAGGGCATTAAGTATCAATGGGCTGGTTCCCATGGAAGCCCTAATCTTGGTAGCGAGAGCAATGTCAATTGCTCTAACTTGGTGCAAGAAAGCATCATCAGGGAGGAGTTGAATGTCAGTATTGTCCTTGGTAGTGTCAACTGAGTCTTTTCATGACAATGCATCTGCAGGACCCATCTGAGATCCCAGGAGGGCAGTATAGAACAAGTCAAAGTTCTGCAAAAACAAAAGCCAGCAGGCCTGGCATCATAAGAGCTTCTGGGGTTTCTTGAAGTAGGTCAAATTCTTGTGGTCTGTTAGGACCATCACTGGAAATGCTGAGCTGAGAAGATACTGTCACCACTCCTCAAGGGCATGTATCATGGTTAGTAGCTCTCAATCAAAGATGTTGTAATTTCTCTCAGCAGGAGAGAATGAGTGGAAGATATATCTGCAAGGGTGTAGGTTGCTGTTGTGGTTGGGTTGTATGAGTACACCACCAGATGCTGTCAAAGAGGCATTGGTCATAATAGTAAATGGTTTGGAGGGGTCAGGGAAGGCAAGGACAGGTTTGCTGGTGAAAGTGTGTTGCAGGGCTCAGAACATGGTTTCCTGAGGGAGGTCCCATTTCCATGGTTGGGACTTGGAGGTGAGGTCAACCAAAGGGCAGACAATCTCCAAGAAGGAAGGAATAAATTGTTGGTAGAAATTGCAGAATCCTAGGAAGAATTGCACATCTTTGATGTCTACCAGGGTTTTCCATTCGTTGATGGCCTTGAGTTTGGTGGGGTCCATCTTTACTCTATCTCTGCTGACAACCATCCCTAGGTACTCCACCTTAAGTGTGGCAAAGGTACACTTTTCCAATTTGAGGTACATCTTGTGTTCTTGGAAGTGTTGGAGCACTTTCCGAGTTCATTCCTTGTGTAACCTTGCATCCACCAAGTGGATGAGGAGGTCATCCATGTAAATAATCAGCCATTCTTCTGTGATGTAGTCTCCAAATAAGTCATTCATAAATGCCTGGAAGGTTGCTGGGGAGTTGCACATGCCAAAGAACATGACTGCTGGTTCAAAAAGGCTGAATAGGGTGAGGAATGTGGCTTTCCATTGATCCTTGGATTTGATGAGAATATTGTTGTATTCCCATCAGACATCAAACTTCATGAAGATAAAAGATCCCTTCAGTTTGTCAACAAGGTCTAAAATAAGGGGAAGGGGGTACACATTCTTGATGGTATGTTCATTGAGGTAATGATAGTCTTGACAGGGCCATAGTTTTCCATCCTTCTTCTGTACAAAAAAGAAGAGAGAGGCCTGTGGAGACTTGGACAGAATGATCTTCCCAGTTTTGAGATGTTCATTGACAAATTCTTTGCGGGCTGTAGTTTCCAGGGGATTTAATGGATAGGCTTTTGCTTGTCTAGGGACAAACAAATCCTTCAGCTTGATGGTATGGTTGTATGCACAGGAGGGTGGTAGTTTGGTGGTATCTTTCTTGTCAAAGATATTGGCATAGTTCCAGAATGCCAAAGGTATTGTGGTGGTACTCTTCTCCTATTGCTGTGCGATGGTAGTTGACAGCATAGTTCATTTTACTATGAACTTGGGGATGTCTCCATGTGCTCTGAAGAAGCAAACATGCTGGATCAGTGTCCATTTTCTGAACCCTTTGTAGAGTTCCTGCTTAATTTGCTCATCTTTGTTACATCCCAAATACCTCAGTAGGTATTGTTGTCTCAAGACCTCAGGGTTGGTGCCCACAGTATCTTGATATCTGGGTGGAGTTATTGTTACCTGGCCCTGTGTCCAGTGAACATCTGGATTAATCACTCAGAACCAAGGGATTTCAAGAACGACATCATCTTTGCCACAGTTTAGGATATACATACAGGTTCTGTTATTCCCTGATTCCTCCATAATCCAAGATTAGTGTGGTCTTGAACCATATCTGGCCAGATTGGTTCTCCAATTCATCTGCATTCCATGTGTTGATTGGCATATGAAGTCTGGTGATTGGCAGGCCCAGATACCTGACTGCTTCTTGGTTGATAAAACAACCAGTTGTTCCTGTATCCAATAGTGTGCACACTTTGATGATTTTGCCATCCTGCTTCCAGATTGAGAGGGGAATACAAATAGAATTCAATCTTGATCTGGAAATAAATACAGGGGCTATTATAATGGAAGATACTGATGTCAATTCAGCCCTTTCTCCTAAAAATGGACTGGTGCCTGGGAGTTGACCCCTCTTTGGGTCTCAATGGGATCCTCTTGGGCCTCAAGGATCTGGACGTGTTCATCATTCCACATCATGGCAGCTTCCTGTCCCTTCAGCAGGACCCCTTCTTTGTTGAGAAAAGGGTCAAATGTTGTTTGCAGGGTTTTCAAAATCTTTTTTCTACTTTTCCCATGTGAAAGTTCTTTAATCAAATCATCCAGTACATCATTGGTACTGGGTGGTCTTCCAAGGGGGGGTTGGGCTTCCACAGCTCTGGTCTTGACCAAGGACAGTTGATCATTGCTCAGATAGCTGTAATGATTCTTCATAGAACAGCCTTTCTTCTTGCAAATGAAGCATCTGTGTTCCTTAAGACATCTATAACGTTCTGCCAGTTTGAGGGTGATTTTATCCACATCCATAGCATTGGGAGTATGACTGCCATGATTATAGCCCCCATAAGCTGGTTGGGGTCCCTTCCGAATGTTTTGGATTCTCTTGAAATTTCCTTTGATCTCAGAAGACTTCTTGAAAATCTCATCCATAGAGGCAGTGGTTTGGAGGATTCTGGACATGGTGAGTTGGGTGGCAATGGGGGGTCCAATCCTCACAGGTACCATTCAAGGAGGGTGTTGAGATCCATGATCTTGGATCTGACTAAAAGAAGGAAGAAACTGGAGATATATTTCTCAAATCCTCTAGGGTCTCTGGTATCCTATACAAGCAAAGAGAGTTCTACTTGTGCTTGGGCAGTAGTGTCATAAGGGGTGAAGGTGTTCTTGAAGGTGTCTCAGATTGCTTCAAAATGAGATTGTCCTATGGGTATGGTGCCAGCTTTAATTTTGGCAAGCCATGCTTCTGTGAAAGCCTTTCCTCTTCCTTTCTGCATTTGATTAAGGAAGATATAACTCTTCATGAGGTCTCCAAGGTTTGTGTCAAGGAAGAAGTAGCCTTCCATAGCCATGAGCCATCAGTTAGAATCTGCAGATTCTCCAGAGAACTTTTCTGGTAGAGTAGCTTTAACTCCTGGCATATCATTTTCATTGTCATCTTCTTCTTTGGTGTCACTGGGGTAGTTGGGAGGAGGTGGGGGAGGGTTCAGAAGAAGATCTGTTCTTCTAATAAAGTCCTTGTAGGTTTCTCCATTGTCAGAGGATTCCTCTTTGGGTGCTTCAGTGATAAGAGGTGAATGGAGTTCCTTCAGAGATTGTCTGCTGGGCTGGGGTTGTTCAGAGGAGGTTCTGGAGAGAGTGGGAGATGGGATATAATGACATAGAGAGGGTCCTGGAATTCCACTATGGGGTTGAGAACTGATCCTCTTGGATTTAGTGGGAGAAGGTGAGGTGGGGATGGAAGAGAAGGTGAAGGACAAAAGTATGGGTTGGGGAGGAGTTATTTTTTGTTTCTCATCAGAAGATCTTTCTTCAAGGAGCTGGTTGAGGCTAATTCTCCTTGTCTTGTCTTGTTGTTGTGAACTATCACCAGGTAGTCACTTCAATAAGGGTTGGGGTGCTTGATAGTGCTGCAAGCTTTGTTAACCTTGATATTTTGTTACAACTGGTGTAACAATGGTACATGTCTGAGTTCATGTACAAGTTCCTGCACCCTAAGTCAACTCAAGAGAGTTAAGAGTGGGACCTCTAGCTAATGCTAGGTAGACTCAGGCTGGCTGAGGTTGGAAAAATGGGAGGATAAGATAGAGATTCTAAGGCATAAAAGAAGGGGATTCTCAGGAACTTGTGATGATACCCAGAATAGTGTATATCAAGGTTAGAGAAAGAAGTACATGAGGATCAATAATGTATTTATACTATAGGCTTTAGGGGAGGATTCTGAGTCTAAAGTCTAAAATAGGGAGGAGTACATGTTGCATTGTAGTCACCTGAGGATAAATGAAATGGAGGAAAGGAAAACATATAGTCTATAATGAGAAGACTATAGTGAAGGGGCAGTGTCCAAAGGGGAAAGGAAATCATCACATTAAATAAGGAAGCGACAAAATAGGAAGGAAGGAAACCAATATTGTTTGAGGGGTGATGATAGAACTGGATCTGGGGTGGCAGTGTCAGAACCAGATCTGACTAGTCAGTGAAGAGAGACTCGTCTAGGAGTTCTGCCCATGTGGAACAGGGGATCCCATACTCTTGGAGGGAGGAGAGGATCTTGTCAAAGAGAGAGAGGCCTGGGTGATTGAGGATAAGGGTGGGGGAAGGTATGTATAGGAGATGCCAGGAGACTAGGGAGGCATAAAGGACAAGGAGAAAAGGGTAGGGGGTCTTCCACAACTGTAACACAACCTGTGTCATGCTCAGCTACACAATATTGTTGAGCATATCATCAGTGTTCTCAAACACTGCTTTTGAATCCTCATCATCCCTTCCAAATATAAAATGGCAACCCAGATTTGTACCCCTCCTGCATGTTGCTGTATTCACAACATCATTTGCACCTACAACAATGCTGAGATTGCAGATATAGAAGACATGGAACCATTGGATCTCATTCACACCACCTCCCAGATGTTGATGCTGTTATAAATGCACTGGTTTCCTGCTGACTACCTAGACTCCAAGAGTCCTCAGGCTCATTACTACCAGCAGATAGACCAGTTGAGGGTTATAGGGACTTCAGGGAGTACTTAGAAGGAAGAGCCAGATAAAGTGTAGATTTAGCTGGGGAGTTCTCTGGTAGAGCTTGGGTTTTATATACAGGTGTAAAGCTATGCTACTGTAAGGGGAAGCATCCATAAAAAGAGGACAATGAAACAGAGCCATATGCAAGTGACAATGAAGGTGGTACTCGAGGTATGGGGACACAGTGAAGTGAAACCTATTGTTAGACAGATAGAGCAAGAGGTGAAATGAAAGAGAGGCTATTGTAGTACGAAGATGGTAAGATGGGAAACAGTGATGGGATGAATGTTGGGGCAAGGGAAGCCCATGGTGACTGGAGTAGATGGAACAATTAGAAGGCTCCAATGTTAGAGGAGGTAGTGATAACTCACATGCTAGATTAGTCTGTGAACATCAGAGGGGAGGGGTTCTTCTTGGGAAGGAAGGAATGGTTCTGGTCAGAACCAGATCTGGGTAGGACCATTGTTAGGAGGTGTGAATATGGCAGGGATTCCTGTGGGGTTGGACAGCTAGGGGATAGTTTGTTCCAAGTGGTTCTGGAGGTTTAGGCTGTGGTAATGTGACAACTTAGTGACAGAAGCCATAGGTGGGTGATATCATAACAGATGCAGCCAGATGAGCCAGGAACACATGGTTGGCTTGCAAGTGGTGTTCCAACCCCTGCTGGCCATGACATGATGTCTCAACAATGGGATCAAATTGCTTTTGATCTGTGGGTGGATTATGTATGGGAGTAGGCAGAAAAAGGGGATCCTGTTACAAATTTACAGGGAAATTAGTATACCATGTATTGTACATGAGCTACTATCATTTATGCATATCAATATCAGAGACCTAAACAATACCAACTTCCTCCAGTCTCTTCACTAGCCACATTTTCCAAACCACAGTATGCTGTTCACTTGTATTTTTGGAGAGGGTGATGTACATAGTGGCATGGTGGCTGTATTTCTGGAAGCAGTTGATGACTGCTACCATTTCAGTAGGGGAAAGGGTATTGATGTCAAGTTCAAGCAATCTAGTTACTACATCAGACTCAACAATGTCAGTAGTAGGTGGTGGTGGTGGTGGTTGTGGCAGTGGTGGCAGTGTTTGATGGGGCAACAATGCAGCTGGGAGATTGGCCATAACTATATTGTTATTGCACAAGTGTGTGCTGATAGTGTCAAGGCAACTTGTTACCCCATTGACTGATGTTATGAGAGTATAGTGCCCACACTTCTGTGAAGAAGTTCTTGATACTATTGAAGCTGGAGCTGAAGCTACCAGTGGAGCATGGACTAACACCATAGAAACATTGTTGTTGTCATTGTCAGCAGCCTTGCACTTTTCAGCATGCACTAAAATGCTCAATGAGGGCTTAACTGAGCTGGCCAATGAGCTGGTTAGGGAACTGCAGGAGTATACCCTTGGGCATTATTTTGGCAGGAGGGGTACTGTATATTCTGGGGTATACCCCTGCAGTTCCCTAGAGCTGGTGAATGAAGAGAGAGCAGTTGGTGGTGTGAAACTGGATAGAAACTCAGAGGATGATGGCATGAATGTTGATAACTGTGGTAGACTTGATGAAGTGCTCCTGGTTGCTTGTAGGGGAGGGGGAGCCATGGTTGCCCCAGTCACTTGTGAGGAAAGGAGGGGGGTATGGTTCCCCCAGTCACAGCAACTGACATGCCAGCACCATGCCAAGTATTATCACTGTGACTTGCATCAGTAGATGAGCTATTTGAGGGGACAATGCCCTAGGGGACACTTGGAGCTGAAGATGGACCTGCCCTGGAACCTGTGGCATGGACAGAGAAACAGTTTGTGCCTGTGCTGTGTGTGGGCATAACAATCTTCATCCTCTCATAGAATCTCCAGCCTTTGTTTTTGAAACATGCAAGTGCTGGATTACCCTGCAGAACACTAGTCAGAAGGCACATGGCTACACAATTCAAAATGTACCTGGAGAAGTTCATCCCAAACCAGTTCATCTGAGGTTCCAATATTAGCCCCTGATTCCAAGGAATATGTAAGTCCTGATTTTGTCATCACAAGAGACTCAATAGCCCTGCAGGTTTTCTTGAGCTGTAGAAGGCTCAAATCAGCCACCCACTGCCCACTGAAATTGAAAGGCAACCTACATGACTCCATTTCTTCTGGCATGAGCTTTTTGTCTTGGGTTCCCCCCTTGTTGGATTGGCAAGCTTATCAGTCTCAGCAAGAGACTTCCAGAATGCTGACTTGAAGTTCATGCCATCACCACCCTCTGCCTAATGAGTAATAACTTGGTTGATCAAGAATTCAACATCGCTGTCACTCCATGCTGATGATGGAGCACCTCCTTTACCCTGGTCCAATTCATGGCCAGCCTTGGATTTTCCTTTCAGTGATGATTTCTGGGACCTGCAGGGGGGCATGTTGACAAGTCTATTGTCTCCTCTGACAGCTATGCATCATGACCATATAGGATGCTCCACAGTGTTAACTTCTATCCAGCATCTTGGCTGAAGAAAAACATAGTGAAAAAACTCCGACCAAAAGCTTGCCAAAAACCATGGTTTTTCTGCAACTGTACTGGCTCTTACATGATGCTTGTAACCCTAAACTCAGCCTAGTGCCTCTTCAAGCCTCCAGCCGGGCATCATTTCAGCACACATTTTCAGGATTTATGAAAACCAAGTCCCCATGGTAGTAATGTCTGAGCAATGATTAGTCGACTCATCGCTCCTTGACTTATTGGGAGAAGTGAAAGCTCGGGTAAGAAGCTACCGAGGAGGAGGCTTTGCGGATCAGGTTTATCCCGCCGCCCCTTGTTCCCCGCCTGCAGATCCTAATCAAAAAATTTGGTAACCCATCCCAGACTAATCTACAACCGGTGTCTTAAAGTCTGCTCCGTATACTAGTCAATCAAGGCTAGGAAAGTATAATCGCTAGTACGTGAAAGATGGATGCTTGTCCTGAGAAAAGCAGCTTCTAATAAGACTAAATCAGCCCCGCTTGAAATGTTTCAAGTATCCATCATAGGCAGCATTTGCATCACAAAGGAGGGTAGTTAGGAGCTTTTTATCACCATCCACGAGGTCATGGTCTTCGCCCCTTTCGTCAACTTTGAGGCAGGATAGCGACTTGTCGCACACCTGTCGAGCAACCCTCTCCCTCCACTTTTCCCATACGGTAGTTTTGTTCGGGAGGAGAGTACGCAGTATTTTTTTGACATCGATAGGGGAAGGATTGGGCACTCGATGAAAAAGAAGGAGAGCGACGAAGACAGTCATCATTGCCCTGGTCTCGAGGCAGAATTTGCTAATTTGTGGGCCACCGAGCTTTTGAAAGAGGACGTCGGCTTGGAGTGTCTCTTTTCTGCGCGAAGAGATGTGGAAATTGTACACCCACGATACGCAGAGCGAGATGACGAACATAAGCTGGCCGAAGAGTGTTCCCTGGGGAATGAGGAAGAGTTGGGCCAGGAACTCGAGAATGAGCAGGAGTGAGCATATGCCGATGGCGTGCCGCGAGAGCCCATCACCGAGTTCCAATGCAAACTTTC
>JBBPKW010000012.1:0-62363 GCA_038089475.1 Boletus aff. vermiculosoides | reverse complement strand
CTTTCCATCCACAGACGGACGGACAATCAGAGATTGTAAACAAGGAAGTTGGAAAATTCTTACACATCTTCTGCTTCGACAAGCAGACATTATGGAGTGACTGGCTTGCCATCGCACAATTCTCTATAAACTTGAAAAGGCACACGTCAACGAAGAAGTCACCATTTGATGTAACTCGGTCTTATGAACCTCGCATGGGAATAGAACCCATCACATCAGACAATGTCCCTGCAGCACAGCAGTTCGCCAAGGACATGAAAGTTACAATAGACGAGGCCAAGAAAAACATGCTGCAAGCTCAGCAAAATATGAAACACTATGCAGATCAGAAGCACTCGGACGCTCCAATATATGCTGTCAGCCAACTAGTTTGGTTATCAACCAACAATCTCTGACTTACCCATGCTTCTAAGAAGCTCTCAGAACAATGGCTAGGCCCATTCAAAATTATGTCACTAAAAGGAGGGAATGCCGTAGAACTGCATCTCCCAAAATCTATGCAGATTCACCCAGTCATAAACATCTCATGGATTAAACCATACAAGGACCACATGGAGGGACAGCCCTCGCATCGGCCGGGACCAGTCAACGTCTCAGAAGACCGTGACAATGAATGGGAAATCGACTATCTATGCGATTCCCACCTCAAAGGAGGCAAACTAGAATATTTAGTCCACTGGAGGGGCTACACAGAAACAGATCGGACTTGGGAACCGAAGACCAATCTTGTCAATGCCAAAGAAGTATTGAAAGACTTCCATGATTCCCACCCATCAGCGCCAAGAGCGTTGTCGATCCCACCCAATCAATTTATGCTTCTCTTCGAAAAGCGACCGGAGCCATTGACTGAGCTCACAAAAAAGAACACACCCTATAATCGTCTAGAAGCCGATTCATAGAGAGGGGATAGTGTTACGGTCGTAACTATGTTCATCATCTTCACATATTCTTTTTTGTTATCTTATCTTATCAGATCCCGTGATTAGGTCACATGTGCCACTCAGACACCAGATTTATTTATCTTCGCACAAAGGCTCAAAAAACCTTTACTTAGAACCATTTTCTTTTCCCCAATTAGATCTGAGATCTAATCCCAATATGGATATGACTCTCACGGTAATTACCGCCTATGCTTCTCTTCCATTCTGCCACACTGCGTGTGCACCTCATGATATTAATTACCACTCCTTCCATTCTACATGTGTATGCCTCATGTATTTAGTCTCTGTTTCCCCTATGCCCTATATCGATAGATCTTACCATAACATGTACACACATAATATGAATATATAAACCGGACAGGCTATGGCTGGAAACTCCAGTCTAGTCTCTTCGGATATTCCATCCAAGCAGGACTCAGGAGACTTTAGGGCTCACTTCACTTTTTCACTTCCTTCTTCTATTTTCGATTAGTTTAGGTGTTACTTGAAGCACTAGTTGCTTGGTTGCTTTCAACCAGGGCTTTGACACCCACCCTCAACTTGACCTTCTCCCCTTGTTATACCCTGTGATGGCCAAGACACACTCGTCTGCTGCTTCTTGCCAGACCCTGGCTATGAAACTGGACACAGCTTTTCTGACATGGGCTTCTGTGTCGAAAAGGGGAAGGCACATGCCATTCGCATTCCTCATCTTCGAGGAGGGCATTGCTGTCGATGGCACTGAGGATGCCTATCACAGCAGTGTGTACACTCAATTTGGTATCACTGCCAGCCATCTCGAGTAACTGGGGTTTGAAGTGTTCAGTAAAGTGAGTGAGTGAACCCACATACTTGGATTGTGCGTAAACAACCAGGAGTGCTCATACTGCTTCAAGGTGGACAGGTGTGCTAGAATCCAAGAGGACCCAGCCAACATAGCGGAGATACAATCCATCAAGGAAGTGTGCAGGATAGTGGGAAAACCATGAACCCATGGCTTTGATGGATTCAGCACAGATGTTGGGGTCCAAGTCATGATACCTGTGGATGAAAATTCCAACAGCCCAGGTATGATGGAATTAGAGGTTGAGGGTAACAGTTGTGAACAGAATGATGGGGGACAGGAAGGGGAAAAATATATTGTTGAGGGTAATGGTTGCGATGAGGGAGGATTGAGAGGTAATGCAGGGCATTGTACATGTGCATGGATGATAATGAGATCCCCTGGCTGTTTTTCCCCAACATATGGATGCAAACCATTAGTAATTTATGCTACGGCTGAGAAATGTTTGCTCACATTTCTGTTTGGACATGCCCAAACTTGCCTGGAGTGTATGTGATGATGAGTATTGAATCTGTGGGCAACCCTTAGAGGTACACCCATCGCAGGCTGCCTCCCTGAAATACACCTATTTGCAATGACCAGTGAATGTGGAGAAACAGATACAACATGGAACATACCTGGACTGTTGTGCTCTGTGCAACGCCTTTGCCTTGTCCCCAAGAAACTAAGGGCAACTTCGAGCATGGGTCCCTCCGAGCCTTGGTAGCTGGAACAGGCTTGCAGGTCCCGATTGAAGTCAGCAAGTTTATGAATAGTGCCCTGCATCTTGATGCATCTGCTGCATATGAAGAAACATGTCAGTATCGATAGTATCAATTACCAAGTAGTCCCCATTTCGGCCAGAATCCTTGACCAAAGCTGCACTGCAAACGATAGACTCCACAGAGAATATTTCTGATGCCATGTGCTGTTGAGCGCATGCTTGGAAAAAGTCAAGATGCTTGTCTTTTTGCAAACATGGCCTGATCGCAGCATTGTATGGATGTACCAACATGAGAGGAATCTTCTTGCAGGATAGGCACTTGAAGATAAAGAGGAGTCAGCCAAAAATGTAACCGTTCACCATCTTAATGATGATGCAATCATAATGAGGGATGCCATGAAAGGATGGGCTGCAGCACAAGTAATTGACACATTGATGCCAGTCTACCACAGATTCATAATTGACTTTGATATAGCAGTGTTCAACAAGCTGTAAACAAGCTTTAGTGTGAAGCCAGATTGTTTTTCAACTGGTTCATAGTATATACCTCATCTTTGGCATTCAATTGGACCTTCTGACCATCAAGAAGTGCTCTTCCATTGGGCATAAAGTTGAGAAAGTTGTTGATCTTGATACGAAAACATTCGAATGCCGAATTGCTAGCATTTGCAAGCTCAACACTTTCGAACGCCCAGCTTGGCTGCTTAGACCCAATCTTCACATGTAGGTATTTGTCCAGTGTGCTGACGTCCTCGTCTGAATCTTCCAGGTCATCAGCCATCGTCTGGAGATACTCGCTATATTCTTCAATTTTGCACTGTATGTACTCTGACACGAGTAAGTCATGGTCAACACAAAGAATCTGTGTTGTTAGGGATGTGTGAGGTCCAAGCAAACAAGAATTTGAATTATAACAACATGACCTACCTGTTGTGCGACATTCTTGAAGTTAGTCTGTCGCATGTAGGTTTGCTTCAAGGGTCCATGCATCTTTTCATTTGGCTTTGTGTTGTAAATGTGGGTTGACCCTTTTGTGAGGATATCATCAAAGACATGATTGTAGGTGTGGTTCTTTGGAAAGTCCCAGTTCTTTGGATTGTCTCCATCCTTTGTTTTTTCAATATAGTTCTGTAAATTCGTCAATACCCAATGTGAATAATTGATGTATAGTGAAAGACATACACGCAACAATATGGAAAGTGTTTCAAGCGCTTCATGGCTGCTCACGATAGTCTTTGAGATTTGCACATCGAGTGCAATGTACAGGTCGAGTACAACATACACTCAAATGCACCACAGGAGAAGATAGCCAATCTTGTTGTTCTCCTCAGTGATGACATTGTGGCTGGCAAAAACAAGGACCTAAAAGAACAAGCACACAGTAGCAGATGAAAATGAGTAATACAAAGACCAATACTGACCTTTGATATATCTTCATACTTTCTTCCGTCACTAAATGTTATATCAAATACCTGATCAAAGTGATTGAGTCCCCGCCATCTTGGCATGTCTGAGATTCTGTTGTCATGCATCAGTTGTGGTTGAATAGACTGAAACAGTGACATACACTTGTTCCACACTCACTGCTGCTGTGTGCCCCATGTTATCACTTACAAGAGTCCTGAATTTGGGCCACAGATGGCTGCTGAACATTCCTTCATTGTGGGCATGAAGGCGATCAAAGCTCAATGCCATGTAAGGATCAGAGTGGGCAACCGTATTGAACGCATTCTGAAGGGATTCAATTTGATCTAGGAACTTGTCCATGTACTTGAATTAAATGACTCACGTCAACGTTATGCAAACTCTCTGTGATTAAGATCGCTTCTTTAGCCTCTGCAGTTGGTGCCTCTCGAGCAGCTATGATTTTTTGGATAACTTTCTTGCTCAAACAGTGCTCAAACAGGCCAGATGTTCCAGGTTTAGATATTTCCTCACAAGGGATGAGACAGATGGGGCAAGGGAACTTTGACTTGACACCCCATGTGAGCGCCATAATACATCTATGGTCAGATCAATTTTCATAAGAATTAAATGGTGGAGACAAAGGGGAGAAACTCATTGTTCCTCATAGTCTGCCGACAAAATGAGAACAAGGGGGTAGAATAGTCAAGCAATGCCATCCCAGCATTTTACTGCACATCCAGTCTTGGAATACTGTGCAATCGACTGTGGGATGACCTTGAATGATTTGTGCCATATGGCCATCTTGAAGTTCACCCATGCTGACTTTCCAGTTTGCTGTTTCTCTTCTTTCACCTTTGAATGACAACATAAATGTTACATACTTAGGCTTCAAATCCAGATGCAAATCTGATCAAATTAACTTACAATGGATAACCAGCCAACCACTCGGCCTCCCCCAAATCCATCACCATTGCAAATGGCTGATGGCAAGTTTCCGAGGCACGTGACAATGGGGTAACCCTTCTGGCGAGTGAACGATGATAGTTTCACCTTGTCAGCATAAAGAATGAATGTGAGAACCTTAGTGTCAGGTAATGGGAGTTCACTCTAGTATCAATAACAAAGCAGAATGATGGAACAATTGAAATACATTCGATCAATGTATAATGTAGTGATCAACACAATATAAACAATGCACTTGAAGGTTCCAGAACAAATCAGCAGTATATGCTTCATCAATAAATCATACAAATGAGGTCCCATCAAACTTGGACAAATGCTGGGCATCAAAAATAAAGTGGGGGCCAACAAGAGAATCCTTCAAGAGATCACATGCCCAGTCTCAGAGTGAGCGGTGCCATACTGGAAACTCACACAGCTTAGGCTCGTTCTGGTACTGGACAGAGATGGATGACATCTGGAACTAACTTGATGATAGATGAAGTCAGTCTGGTAGTTTGCCAGCTGTGAAAAAGCAGATAATAGATGATTATTTACTGGTGTCAGCCGTGTTCCAGCTGTGCCCCACATCGTTCAGAGATCAGAGTGGTTTCTGAGAGTGAACCTCTCATGTTTGTCGTGCACCTGACATAGCAATCTGATGAGGCATTCAGTTTGTTCGTTACTAAGTGAAGCTTCCAGTGCAAGTTCTGCGACCTCAAAGTCAAGCAGTGTATGAAACGGGTACCATGGGGCATGGTTTGGGTCAGGTGTGGAAGGTTTGGGGTAATGCTCATGGGTGAAATGGGAAAATGGGGTAATTGTCATTGGACATGTGCTTCAAGGATGATAAATGATGTGAATATCATTCATTTGAGGTTGATTTGGATGTTGTGGATCGACTGGAGCATGTACAGAAATCAGAAGGATCGGAACAGATATCATAAATACTTACAGTGATCGTCCGCTGACATACCTATGTCATAGTTTGAATTGAAGGCTTCGTTGAAAGCCCATAGATCATTGTTTATGATGACAATGGTGCATGAGAATTTCAAGCAACAATAAAACATGCATACCTTGAGTATTTGGAACATGTGGGGCTGCTATGTCTGTACTGGAGGGTCCTGCTGCATTTATATCCAAACCATTTAGATTATTGACAGAGCCAGCACCTATTTGTTAACAATTTGTCAGACAGACACATCGAATGTCAATGTTAGTTACACTTCAGACTAACACTACTGTTATGGAACACTCTGACGAACGACCACTAGCCAGACTTCGACTCTGATGACACCAAACAGGCGGGGATGGAAACGAGCCTCTCTTTAATCTAAGGTTCAATGGAAGGACAATGCCCAACTGACACGATAGACAAGTGGATTAGACTGGGGATCTAAGGTATAATGTACAGGTATATATACTGGTAAGGAATGGGCACGGACCAAGTGCTAGTTATGGTAATTACCATGAATGGTCAAAATAAGAAGTTATCTGTGAGAAAAGGAAGTTGATGATGGGAAAAAGAAGTATGACAGCATGAGAGCAGAGCAGAAATTAATAACACGTGTCGTGATGTCATTGTTGGTCATGTGACTTTCCCACGGTCACATGCAATGCATCGAAAAGAAAGAGAAAGTAAAGTGTTTGTATGTTGTACAGAAAAAGTTTGAAAATATAGTCTATCATTACAACTACTTACCCTGGGAGATTCTATCAACAAGTGCAACATCTTCCCGAAGCCTTTGGGTTCTTCAGATACAAGCTTTTCGGTGTGGAGCAAAACCAGCTGCCTGAAAGTCCCTGCCACATAGGTCGCATCGAAGTGATGAAGTCCAGTCCATAGGCATTTGAAGGGAAGTAGAAGGTTGTTTTGAGGGAAAGGAACCAATGAGGGAGAGGGAAAGAGAGAAGTTGAGGCACTGATGAACAGAAGCATACCATGAGGTCATATCATGATTGCAACGCCAATGTGATAAGATTCCAGCTCCACACGAAATTGCATACCATATCTCAATTACTATTTCAAGAACACTACAAGTGTACCTGATTGGAATAGCCAAACAGGATTTCCGACATCTCCCCATGGTAAGAGTACAAGTTGATCTCTGTTGCTTGTCTCTTGTTGAAAGGTATTCCTCTAAAGTCAAAAACAAAGCTGTGTATGTATAGGTCGATGTTGACTCTAAAGGCGTGGCAGCTTGTCTCCACTAGGTTCGCCAGGTGGGTTATCAAGGGACAAAGAGGAATCCAATCTTGGACATGGAATTGGGGTATGTCCCGGAGGACCTGTACATAGCCTTTGTCATTCTCTTCTATTATTTCCTCAATGTACTATATTCAATTGTCCAGAGGTCTGGGGACATCAATGAAGAGGATGGGGTGTGTGGAGATGTCGGGGATCTCCAGCATTTCATGAAAGAGAATTCGAGGGAGGCAGTTCCACAGTTGGCAGATCATGTTCAGTTGCTCTATCTGTGAGCCCAAAGATGTGCTGGTCATCGACATAGGTGTAAGGTTGTGGAAGCAGAGGCATGACAGGTGAATGTGCTTGAGGCAATGAGTCTAAATTGTAGGGAACTGCAACAGTGTATACAGGCCTTGCAGCAGGAGGAGGTTGAGCATCAGAAGAAAGAGGACTATGTTCCCATGTCTCAACTGGTTTGGGATATGGTGAAACTGGATCTCTAGTTGCTGGTAACTGAGATCTACACTGACAGAAGGGGTTCCTTCCTCGGACTCAATATCTGCGTGGATGAACCTCAGGTGGTTGTTGTAATATAGCTTGATGTAGAGCCTCTGGTGATGGGTGTAGTGCCAAGTCCCAGGTAACCTGGTTAAATAAAGAAGTTCTCCAGATCAGTATAAAGGTCCTTGTGTCAGAAGTGTATCACAGGAATATGATCCATAAGTCAGCACTCAGCATTAGTGCTACTGCCAGTGCTAGCTGGTGCATCTGATAGTAAATGGTAATGCCAAACACAATAGCATTGACTAGCCAGAATAGAACCAAGAAAGTCGCACTCTCTTTCACAAGGCTCGGAAAGGGCATCATAATAATGGACCTTAGAGCCTTGCAGGGCTCATAACCTGTTGGAACTGGAGAGTCCCAACAGCAGAGGGGAACAACAGAAGTGAAGTGTTAAATGGGAGATACTCACTTAACTAGCAGAAGAGAGTGTTGGCAACAAGGAGACTTGAAGTTTCAAATCCTAGTGAAGAGGCTTATAGCCTAGACAGAGGGAACAGGATATGAAGAGAGGAGTTGGTGCTAGTATTGCACAGTGGTTGAGAATTCCAGTTTGTTTTCCTAAGTGGGGAATAAGTCCTTGTACTTATAGGTAAATGGAGTAAGGTTAAAGTGGAGATTGAATCTCCATATGGTCATGCCCTATGACCTGAAGATAAGAGGGCTAAACGCTAGTGGTGGAACCTATAGTAATTACTAAGGTAATGATGTCATAGATAAGGAAACCCTGAACCCTGGTAATAGGTGATGACATCATAGTCTAGAACCATATGACATATGTCACTCTAGAACAGTGTAGAGTGGTCTAGTATCCCAAAAGTGAAAATGAATAGTGATCAACTCTGGTGGATGTAAGTGAATAGAACACCAGAGTTTCGGCACTTTCTCTCCAGATACTTCCACCCATTGCCTCTTGGACCTCTCCTTTCATTCTCTGACTCTTACTTTACTATTGTGACTCACACTGACACTGCCTCTTCTATATAGCTTCTCTCATAGCTATGCATTTTCCCTTTCATCCCTTCTGTATACTCACATGCTACATGACATGATGTGTCTTCTTCCTTATTTATCTTTAGGGCTCTGATACCTGCCCTAAAGTACTTACTATGTATATTGAAGTGCCACCTGTATCTACCTTTCTTTCTAACCTTGATATACACTTATTCATGTGATCAACTCGTTCCTCAAGATCCCCTCCCTCATGCCTTGCCTCACTGCTGCCTCATTCTCCACTCTACCAACTCTGGGCCAGTTCCAGTACTGCTAGCTTAAGCTAGGCCATTCACTCTTAACTCCTTATGAAGGTGACCAAGAGTAGAAATGAGACATGATTCTCCATGAACATGTACCATTGTTACTAGTCATAACACTGACATCACAGCTTGTTTTGTTCTCTGAGCAAAAGTTCTGACACTTGGGTACTCCTCTTTGGTGGCATCATTTCAAATGAACATGCAGGGTTTTCTTCCAGAGTTCAGAAAGAAAGGTGAGTAACCAGTCAACTCAGCTCTTGCAGAATTAATTGCAAACTTGATTGCAGGCAACCACACAATCCAATCATATTGGCTTGGGCTGATACAAGACTGTAGCATCTGGCCAATTGTCTGGTTTGCCCTTTTCATCAAGCCATCTGACTGAGGGTGATATATGCTAGACATGCATTGTTCAATTCTGATCAATCTCAGTAGGTGAGTCCAAAAAGTGCTTGTGAAGAGGATGTCCCAGTCACTAACAATGGATTTGGGCAATCCATGAAGTTTGTAGATTTCTGTGAAGATCAGTTCTACTATTTCCTTGGCAGTGTAGGTGGTTCAGCTTGATATCAGGTGCACCATTGCAGTGAGCAAGTTGATCACAACAGTTATAGAGTCAAATTTGCCATCTTGATTCTTGGACAATGGCAACAGTCCAACAAAGTCAATTCCAATAGATTCCCAAGGCCTTGAAGGTATGCTCAGCAGGTTTAGTAGCCCATGTGGCTTCTGATTCAGAGGCTTACTTCTTTTGCAGGTAGCACAAGACTTGCAGTAGATTCAGATGTCATCCACCATCATTTTCCACCATACATGGTCTCTCAGGTAAGCTAGCATCTTTGCTGCTCCCAAATGTGCTAGAACTGAATGTGCTTGAGTTATCAGGTGTTCTTTCACTTTCCTACTGTTGATCAGGATGTTAGGAATGCATATCGTGGATCTCTCTTTTGTTTTCAAGACAACATATCCATCTCACATTGTAAAGTTGTGGTAGGTTGCTGGTGAGTCCAGAATCATTCTGAAAAATGAGTCCTCCTCATATGTATTCTTTATTGTGGACAGAACAGTGTCCTCATCCAGGAATGTCAATGGAATGTTCTGATTTCTGTCTGGTGAGTAATCCCTCTCTGGGCTCTCACTTACAATTCATGACATCAAGAGTTGCTGACTGTCATGTCATATAGGATCCAGTGCTGGTGCAGCAAGTGCTTCTTGCTTCCCTCTTTCTATTCATTCTTTAGGTTCTCTAAGGACAAACTGACTCTTGACCTGTTGAGCAAACTCTACTCCAGTTTCTGGCCTTCTGGTCTCAGCAGGTGGGGTAGCAGTATGTGGCTTGTGTCCCCTCTTACTTGTTTGACCCCTTATATCAGATTGTGTTGGGTTGCTAGGTCCATTCATGGGTGGTGGCACTATAGGTCATTTAATATGAATTGTCAATGGATGCTGTTCTGTGGAGCAAGATGCTGATGCCTTGGGACCCATGAGCAGGGGCATAGTCACCAGTTCAAGCAAGTTGGCACCCACTCCCTTCTCAGCTAACTGAATATAATCACTAGGGGCACATATGGTACCTGGTGCATCATTACTGTACAATCTGAACAATGCATTGGGAGAAACATTCTTGATGCCTGATACATACTCAATTTGAAAGTCAAACTCACTGATCTTTTCCAGCCAATGGGCCTGTCATCCTAACAAGTTTTTTTGATTGTATAGATGAATAAGCCCCTTGTGGTTGGTCAGCCAAGTAAACAGAGCTCCCTGAAGAATGTCTCTATATCACAACATGCCTTCCACTCTGGCAAGCATCTCCTGCTCATGTACTGGATAGTTCAATTGTGCTGGATTCATTTTAGCACTGAAAAATGCAGCAACCTATGCAGTTTTCCAATCCTCCCCTTGAGTGATCACAGTGGCAATCCTGTTGAAGCAGGCAGTGGTCATGAACCAAATCCTGAATACATTTTTTCTGTATTCTAATGGGATGCAACAATGATCACGACATGCTTGGACATAGCGTTTAACAGACTCAAAGGCTCTTTGCTCCATTTTGTTCCATTTGAAAGGTATGTTGTCCCCTGTTAATGTGGAGAGGATTCCCATCAAAACTTTTACTTTATAGATGTCATCTACAAGGTATCTGTTACAATTCTGGTGTTACCCCAGTCTTTTTCCTTTCTACTGACCACTTGCCCTTCCGCCTAAGCGCATCCTTGTGCTTGCTTATGCCCACAAAACCTCC
The DNA here is from genome assembly GCA_038089475.1 of Boletus aff. vermiculosoides. Taxonomy (NCBI): domain Eukaryota; kingdom Fungi; phylum Basidiomycota; class Agaricomycetes; order Boletales; family Boletaceae; genus Boletus; species Boletus aff. vermiculosoides. Next base: position 51,297 of record JBBPKW010000012.1, on the reverse strand, counting down.
TGAGACTGACTAGCGGTCCTTCAACTACTAGCCCTCTCACCAGGACTCCTCTGTTGTCCCTCCCCCACAGTCCATAACTGCAACCTTCCCCCATGGAAGCCTCCCTTAGCCACCCTTCCCACCTCTACCCCTTTGTCATAACTCCCCCTTGACTATCCCCCTACCTTCCTGGCAACTCCTGACCACAGCCCCTCCTGGCTGTCCCACTGCCCTTTCAGCAACCCCAGCTAACTGCCTCCCCTCTCCCTGGCTGTATCCGTTCACCTCTCAGATATTTCCTAAAGGATTATTCCTGGATCTGCCCTGGATAATCCCTGATCCCCCAACAGCCTTACCAGTCCCATAACAGCTGATGCTCTCTGACTCACTTTTCCTTTCTTGGTCATACTACTTACTATACTTAGTATTACCTTACTGAGCCGGACAGCCTCTTAGTCAGGGTATATAAGTTAGAGCAGAGCTCAAATGCTTCTTCTTCTCTAATCTTGATCTGCCACCTCATGTATACTCCTTACTTAGTACATTGGTGCCTATAGATCCCAGTCCCCTATGATCCCCTCCTGCTTGACCTCTTTAACTGCTCTCTTCATTTCTCTTCTTTTATTAAAGAAGACCCTCCAACCTGATATCCCCAGGAAGGATAGTTCCTTCCATTCATCCTCAGCAGCAGCCTTCCTCTACCTCTATCCTAACCAGACTCTCCCCCACTCAGAACTCCAGAGTTCCAGGACAATCTGACTTGATGATGACCAACCCTCCTGGTCTTCTCCTCACCAAGAGTCTGCACCCAACCCTGACAACAATGCCTTGATCGTCATCACCCTTTCCCCCCAAGTCTAGTCCACTGAAGCTTGCTGGTCATAGGCATCCTAGGCCTAATCTCCTTCACCTACATCCTCTTGTCCTCTTGATACTATCCAGTGTACTGAGTTGAGGATATGCATTGTGTCTACTTATTATGGTTGCTGGTAGCAATTGTAACAGTATCCAACTGATCCAATAAATCCTCGCAACAGGTCTCTGTTTGTCAGTGTTTTCCAAAGCAAGACAAACTCAACCTTATCAGGATCCATTCTAATTCCTTTGTTTCTCAAGGTACACGTCCATCCAGATCCCCATGTAGTTGCTAAACAGGTGATTCATTAAGGCTTAATAAGTAGTAGGCACATTACAATCACCAATCTGGATCACCATGCTCAGCATGTTTTTGTCTGGCATCATCACTGTGCTACAGTTCACATGCTCAGGTATAATTCTGATTTGCTCATATGTGTCTTGTCTGTTGATAATAGACTGGTATCTCCCCCCACTAACCCTTTGAAGGATTCCGTCAATATCAGGCAATGGTGCAAACAACTTGTGAGTATTTTTGTTGTGTTCTCAAAGATCAACAATGGTGTGCAGCTTATCTGAGTCTGGCTTTCAGATTAGGAGCATCAAAACAGCGTTTCTGATGCTGGTTACTCTCTATTGACCAGTTTCAAGATATGCCTGATGTTTATCCATCCACTGTGGGCATAAGGCTTCAGGGCATTGGAAGGAATGCCACAGGTATATCTTAGAGGGATCGATCAGTGGAATCTGGTGGTTTATTGCTCACATAGGTGGTAAATCTGTTTTGCTAGCCTTTGCACACAGCAGTTTTGCTAAGTTGTACAAGCACTTTCTTGCTTCATCAATTTGTTCATCTAGAATGTCAGCTGCTTGGGACTCTAACATCTGAACTTGGGACCCCTTGATCATCAAGGGTTCCTTGCTCCCTATCACCACTCTCAAGTTGTTGCAGCCTACCATTACTTTTGTTATGCCAGTGCTCTTCTGAGCAATTCTGATTGGTTCTTCAGGTTCCAGTGGTTTTGAATGGTTCCAATTGAGTCTCTTATAAAGGGATGTCTTCCTCAAGAGAATCTAGTGTTCACTCTCAAGTAGAACAAAGACTTTGGAGATTGGAAATGCCAGAAGATACACAAGGTTGCATAGAACTAGCTTAGGCTACTTCTATGCTAGAGTAGGGTTTTTATACTTAGGAAGAGAGGACAAATGAAGGGAACAAAAGAGTTCCCCAAATCAAGGAAACAATGGAAGAGCTGGAACTACAATCTGATTGGAGGTCAGTCCCAATCAGAGAGGAGAGAGAGATGAGGTTCATATTCCAGAGAGAATGGAGTAACTAATATGGAGAAGTCAAGCACTGCAAGGTCAAACATAATCAACATGAGTAAGGAGAACCCAGACAAAGGCAAGGTGAGGTCCCAAACAGAACTGGTTCTGTTTGGAATCACAAATCTCTATGCATTTATAACAACTTTATGTTGGAATAGGAAGGGAGTACTGAGGATCAAGTTGTAGTTTTGAAAGTTTGCACTGTCAAAGTATTGCTCCAAGTTAATTTCCTGGTACTGTAGGGTGACCTTTGTTCCATAATTGATCTTGGACCTAGATCCTTGAACTGTGAGCTGGACTGTCAGTGGCTTGGTGAGTTCAATTTTAGGGACCTTCAATTGTTCAGTGAGGTTTGCTGACATGAAATCAGTGAGGGATCCTGTATCAATTAGCATGCAGGCAGGGTGCCCATTGATTTCAACTACCACTACCACTGGTTTAGAGATCAAGTGTTTGAAGTCTGTGGTGATGGACAAGTTTCATTGCAGAGCAGGGTAAGTACCAGTTGGCACCTGGGCCCCATTGAGCTCAAGGTCTATTTCATCATCATCAACAGGGTTACAGTCCTCATGTAATCCACAAGTTGGGTAGGTTCCCAGAAGGATAATCCTACCTGGGCCTTAATCACCACCAGTTGTTCCCTTTGACTATATTCCCACTCTACATTTTGGGAGTATCTCAATCTTGTGTGATTAATCATCCATAGCTTGTACTGGATGAGCTTGCTTTCATCCTCTTCTATACCACAAAACCCAGGGGGTAAATCTTCATGCAATGGCAGTCCATTCACAAGAATATTGTATTCTTGGGTTGCTTGGAAGACCCTTGTCTGGTACCAGCTAACCAAGTCAAAGCCCTCCTGCCTCAGCAAGTGGTTCAGGACCTTGATTCGTAGTTCCAGCTCCCAGTCCCAAATAAGCCAACTGACTTGGTTGCCTTCTTTCCTAGATATGCAATTGAATCTGTGCAAATGTTCTGATTCACATTATCAAGGGTCAAAGGCATTCATTAGTATTTCCTCAATGCATCGAGCTACCATGTCACTCATGACAGTCAACCAGTCTCTTCTTATGTGAGTAGACTCTTCAAGTCCCCAGAAAAGCTGTTAATTCACTAACCACTCTTCCATTTGGAAGGAACAGTTTTCAGGCAGATACAAATTGATCAGTGTGTCCCAGTCCAATTCAAATCCTCTGGTATTGTTGCATATGACATGTTCTGTATTGCTCACTTGGTACACAGTAAAGCAGTCTCGTTAATATGATCGCCCAACAGACACGTTATCCCCTGGGTATGGAGTGCTCATAGCAAGAACGTGCTTAGCTCATCTGACTAGTGGATCTTCCATACTACTTTGGTATGATTCAGGTTCATTAGTTTCAAATGAGTTGGTCATCAGTTCACAAGATCCCAACTGAAGGCAATCAACATGTTCCATAACATCTGCCAACTCCCTCAGGTGCTCCAAATTGGATGCTAACTGAACACTGAAACTTGACACTTCTCCAGGAGGATGGCCATTACTGTCACCTTGGATCATTTCACCATTTGGACAGTCGTTTGTAAAGTGACCATCATGGCCACATTTGAGACACAGGTGATTTGACATCTGGTGGTTATATTCCTTCTTCAAAAGGTTGAATTTGCTGGTGGGTCATTTCCTGGATTTGTCAGTTTTCTTATCTCTCTGATCACCCTTCTTAAAGGGCTTGCCTCTTGGCTGATTAGATTGGCTTTTCTTCTGTGAGTGGTCAGGCTTGTGTCACAGCAGAGTCAGACCATTTGAGGTAGGCGGGCTGGGATTTGACCTACTAGAGCCCCAACCTCCCTTTTGTCCCCAACCAGAATCCCTGAACTGGTGCTCACCCCAGTTCCCAATGGAATGTGTGATCTTGATTACTTCAGCTGCAGCTATGACTTCACTCAAAGAAGACTTCTTGGGATTTAACTTATCCTTCCCCAGCTTGGCTTGAATCCAATGCTGGAAACCCACCCAGAGCTTGATAACCATTTTTCTTTCACAGATATCACCTATCAAGTTCCACAGCTCATATAGCTCAGAAATGTACTCTTGAATGGTATGTCCTCATTGCAAACAGTCCACCAACTTTCAGTGTTGCTTAGTACAGAAGTCAATAGGGAAACAGCTGTAGAACAGCTTCCAGAAGAAGTCGTGTAAGTCCCATTTCTCAGAATCACCCACTACCTCTCTGATGTAGAACTCATGCACTTTTCCAACAAGATAATGAGATAACATGAAAACTTGCTTACAAGCTTCTACTTGGCCAGCTTCTACATATGCAGCTTCTTTGGTAAGGAACTGGTGGTACAATCTAGAGTCAGGGGATCTGTCAAGCTACTACTGTTCAAGGGGAATTCTGATCCCCCTGATCTGTCTGAGTCCACTCAATCAGCCTGAGATCTTCCAATATGCCCAAGTGCTCTCCCCAGGTAGCTAGTGGGCACAATCTGCTATGCAGGTTTGATAACCCTTGTCTTAGACCTCCTAATCTTCTTGTTTTTAGCATTCAAAGCATTCTTGATGATACCCTCAATAGGATTCTCCCTACATTCTGGTATGTATTCCTTTCTTTTGCAAGCAGGCTTAGCTTTTTGGCCTTCCCACTCATCTGTCATTTCACTAGACAGCTGATTACTCAATTCTGACTCAAAAGGGTTGAGAGCATGTCTTTCAGGTATATTTCTGTTTTGTTCTTGGGCACATTTACACTGATCATTTCATTCTTTGAGCTGAGCCCTTTGTGCATCCACATCAAGCTTTTGCTCACTCAATTGGACACCTCCCTAGTTCCTCAGGTCAATTCCTTTTCCCTTTCATCGAGATGGACCTATGCTCTCAGATTTGAATGAGTAGCATTCTACAGTTGCCTTGACCTTCTTCATTCGAGTACTGATCTGTTCTCTGTCCTCAGTGGACAGGCTCAACTCAGTGGCTCATAGTGCTGAGGGAATTTCATGATCATGACACCATGCATCATTGATCCTGGTATTTTGTCCCTTAGGTGTACATTGCCTTTGGGATGTCACCACAGTCCAGTTGGTCCCTCCCCCATTCTCTCCTTGAGGTGAGTGGGATGCAATGGAAATGATAATATTTGGCATAGCAAATAACTGACAATTCATACTAGGACTGTCTGTCCCTGAGTTGCCACTCTCTGATGCTCTCACCTCTTCCAGTGGTTCTCCACCTTATCTGACCAGCAGAATGGGAGTGGATAGAGCAGGGTAAAAAGATGACTCACTAACTGAATGCTGCAACTGGGAATCAGGCATAGGTTGTCCCTTGAGTGTAGTGCTGCAAAGAGTGTATTGAGGCATTTGCTAGATAAGGATGAATTGTGGTTTTGTAGGTGGTCTTTAGGTCTTGGATCCAGGGCAAGGATGGCATCAAGTTGGTGGGCCTTACCAACAACGATCTGAGGTTCATTCAGTAGGATAGAGATAAAGACAAAGTCAAAGGCTTTGTAAAACTGAAAAAAGATGTAACAAGCTTTCCAATTGAGATGCTTAAGTCACATGGTAAAAGGAAGAGTCATACTCTTGAGTTCAGTGGCTCAAAGCCTGGGTAGTAGTTCAAGAGGAACTGGGGGAAATACAAGTAGTAGCTACTTCTAAATACCAGAAGATAGTTGTCAAATATATATTATGTTCCTGGAGATGAACAGCCATTGAGTTGAATCAGCAGGTGAGTGTGATAACAATGTCAAACTGTTACACCCAAGTACTGAAGTACTGACCTACAAAGCAGTATATGTTTGTATCTACATGCATGGTAAAAGCAAAGGCGACTACCTTTCCAGTCAGTGATGCTGTTGTTGAAAAGGTCATGTGTATTACCACTTGATCTCGCCAAAGCCACTGAGCCCAAAAGGTGTGATGCCAGTTTTCAATATTCATGCCCATGCCCACTGACTCACACCCAGAGCACCCCCCCTCAATTGATCTCATTGAATTCATGTACATATGACACAATGAGCTATGAATATATGCTAAAATGCTCTTTCAATAGGATGGTGGAGCCCCAACTTTTCCACACCTCCATCCCAGTTTCATGGTGTGGAAAATGAGCAGCCTGTTCTGATACTTGAGTTTACAGAGAATCCAAAGGAGAAGAAGGAGCAATCTAGGTGGGTTTTACATTAATGCTCGCTAGTATGTATACAATGATGATGATGTTGTTCTTCAGTATTGGACTTTCACTTTCATTTGTAATGACACTCACTCATATAAAGAGACTGATCAAACAATATGATGCACAAGTTATGCATGCTGTCAACAAGTGGGTTAATTATATGAGATAACCATGCTTTTTTGGAATATTTCCATAGGCCTCTCACCATGATGCCTATAGGCAAAGATCTGATTGCCCTTCTCAAAGTTGCTGCCAGGGACCACACCCCAGTCAACCCAAAGTCTGAAAGCTACATGAAAGCTGTGCTGCCTGGTGACAAGCTGATGATCCCAGGTCCAGAAGACTGATCTTCTATTGCTGAGCTTATTTAAAAGATTTGAGAATAGAATTGAATAGCATGGGACCAAATTGTCGACTGCTGTACTTTTGATGTGAGAGAAGTGAGAAAAGGCAGGTTACACATAATTTTACAGACTTTGAATTCCCAAATATAATATTTTCACTGGGAACCTTGATAAGCCACTTTCCAAGACAAACCAACACACATTGCATAATGCAAGGGAGATCACCTCATTGTATTTGCATCAGGAGGTTGTTTAATAAACACAATCAAAGGAGAACAAGGGGACTGCTATTGCAAGAGATGCAATAGACAAGATGGATGGGCATACGTCTGGTTCTCTTGCTTTCTTCTTTTTTGTGTTTTATTTTATTTTCTGTAAACTGTTTTGGTTGAGTGCACCAACACTTTAGTGAGGAGCTTGGCTGAGAACCTGGTGCACAGGTTTGCAGACACATTATAAGTCGTGAAATCTGAGCATTGCATCAAGTGCATTGACATTTCTGTGTCCCATGCCCATTCTTATCTCCACACTATCATGATGAATGTTTATTGCCAGTCACCATAGAAAAAGAAACAGACAGAGGGGCAAGTGTTGATAGCAAAACAAAAAGCTACTTGTTAAATTAATGCAAATAAAAGACCAAAAGTATGAAGCAGTATTGAAAGAGTACAACATGGGACTATTACAGACACACTGGTTTCCCACTGACTACCTAGACTCCAAGAGTCCTCAGGCTCATTACTACCAGCAGATAGACCAGTTGAGAGTTACAGGGACTTCAAGGAGCACTCAGAAGAAAGAGCCAGATAAAGCATAGATTTAGCTGAGGAGCTCCTCTGGTAGGGCTCAGGGTTTATATACAGGTGTAAAGCTGTGCTACTATAAGGGGAAGTGTCCATAAGGAGAGAACAATGGAACAGAACAATGGAGAGGACAATGGGGAGGCAGTACTCAAGGTGCAGAGACATAGCTAGGTGAAACCTATTGTTGGACAAATGGGGTAAGCAATGCTAAGAGGAAAGCCTTTGTAGTATCAAGATGGGAAGACAGGGAATGATAAAGGGATGGACAGATGAAGGAGGTCTGTGATGATAGGAGTCAGAACCATTGAGGGGTTCTGATATTAGAGGATATGGTGGTGACTCATATGTTGGTCTGTGGATGTTGGAGGAAGGAAGTCTTCTCTGGAGGAAGGATTCCGATTGGAATCGGATCTGATCAGAAGTGGGGGTGGGGAGATATGGGTATCATAGGGGTTTTAATATGGTTGGGACAATTAGGGGGTTTATTGTGGAGGGTTGCAGTTCATTCCAAGTGGTTCTGAAGGGGAGCTTGGGTTATGGTGGATAGTTGGTGGGATGGCTTAGTGGCAGAAGCTGTAGATGGGGTAGAATTGTAACAGGGACTGCAAGCAATGATGACAAATTGTGAGGGTCAGAAAGCTTATAAGGCTGCAGTGATTAGGTATACAATGAAAAGAAAGGGGGCATCAATTAAGTTCCTCAAATATATATAAATGTAATATGGCTCAAAGGAATAACTGAGCAGAAAAAAAGATGTGAACTGCTTCAGATGTGACTGATGGAAATGCATGTGTCAGTGAATATGCCATGCATGACAGAGAAAAAAAGAACAGATGCACCAATCTTCATACCCTGGTCTGCTGTCCAAACCAAGGTTGTGTGGTGCAGGGATCTCCTGACATTGATTCCCAATGACATGACTTATCAGCCATAAGATACACCCTCAGACCCATGAGCGCACCATGTAGCACTTCAGGAAGTGGGTCCCTCTTTTGTTTCTTCCTGTGAGATGTGATATTCCTGCTTTACTACCTTCAGCAGATTTACACACTTGGTTGCAAGTGAAATTATCTGCTGGATGAGGTGCTCTGAACTGAGGTGACTCCACAGAAGGTTGTCCAGCTGACCAGCTGGATAGGAGCACTTGATAAACATGGTCAAGAGCTTGTGTGGAATCTTGGGCACCATTGCTTGCCAGATGGTGACATTTCTCAGTTTGACAATGACACTATCAGGTTCAATGTTGCCAAAGCAGACAAATTCATGCTTGGAAGATATGTGTTTGATGAAGAAGCACAAGGTTTTGTAGAATCCCAATTCATTCTTGCCATGATTGATCATTATGGTACACACTGTAATATAGGGGCATCTCATCTTTTATTTGCCATCAGTGTGGAGTCTAGCATAGTACCATTGGTGTCTGTGATAAAAGAATATAGATAGTTAGCTTTGGCATTGGAGTTTCATTAAGCAGTATAATTTGGGCTCATGCATGATAGACCAACTGATATAACGGACTTGTCTTATTATAGTGACTAATCCACAATCTGAGAATACAGTCTTTAGATCTTTGAGCACTTGTGGGGAACCATGTATGTGTTTGCCACCACCTTCAATTGTTGCCAGCAGCCATGATGAGAGCACTGATGTGGTCTAGATGTGTGTGTGTGAGAAGGAAACATCTGCCAGATAAGTTTTGGTCTTTTTTTCTTCTGGCATGAGATGGCAGGATATTTACCTGACATCGGAATATATAGTAAATGGGGCCTTTTTTGGAGGATCCTCATCTACCTGAGGACCCTCACCAAAAATGTCTGGGTTCTCTTTCATGATATGCTTGAGCACACCATGCCAAGACCCCATCTGATTGTGAAGAAGAGGTTGGTTGCAAGTCACCATCATGGCATCAGTAATAATGCATATTGAGTGGATATGAGCACACACCTGCTTTGAGTGCAATGATCTCATCATCCCACAAGGTATCATATGGTTTGACCAAATATCTGTATCAAGCCATGATAGGGGACACATTGAGGCCCAGGGGAAAAAAGATGTGGCATGGATTTGCCCACAAGTTGGTTTCATCAAGACTGCCATCAAATGCAGGGATGGAGGATTTACATGGTTGAGCACTGAGTGAACACCTAGATGTCTGGAGGAAAAAAGAGTTAAATAGCCTGTGGCAGGTTGATTAAGTTGAGAGTAGTCTAGTTATTGTGCCACCCCATATAGATCAAGAAGCATAAGCATGCACAAACAAAAATTTACTTTATGTCTTCTTTGACCATGTACCCTGCAATCCATGGCAATGAAGCAAAATGCCATCCTCATCTGCATTCATTAACCAAACTCAAGATCATGATAGTGAACAATCTAGGCTATGAGTGATACCTCTTCAGTCAAGATAGGAATGTCACTGGCTTAGGAGCTGAACATAAGCAACTTTCTCCCACTTTCAGGCTCACTTCTGGACAAGTTCGATAGTGGGTTTTTGTGTGAGATTGGGGACTTTGGGGGGGGATATTGTTACAGTAGGCTCAGATAGAGGCTATCATAGACTTGGTTGATCAAGGGGAGAGACAACGGTCTCACAAGGGTACTGCCTAGTGGGACTTTCTGCTAGGTGGATTGGCTAGGGGACTTCCACTAGCTTGGGGAAGGGTGCCATGCAACTAAAGGGCGATGAGGGTATGAGAAAGCATTGACTCAGAAGTTGGGACAAACATAGACTTGGTTAACTAGGGTAAGGCTATAGCCTTCAAGGGTGAGAGGAATTGAGATAATGGTCTTGAGAACACAGGTGATTGAGGGTTACCACCAGGTGGGATGACAATGGGATTCAGGAATGTGACAAGAGTCAAGGATTCCCAAGGATGGGACAAGGAGGGGTAAGGGTTGTATCCTGATGAGGACTAGGACAAAGAATGTGAGTATTGACTCAGAAGTGCAACAGGGACTTAGAGATTCAAGGGTCAAGAACAGAAGGATTTATCATAGAGGAACACCAAGTAGGTCTAGGTTAGAGATACAAGATGGGCTATGAGGGATTTAAATATGTAGTGGGGAAATGAAGCTGACCAAGCTATGAAATGTAAAAGAACTAGGGAGAAAGCTTGGTCAGAGAATATGTAAGTGTGGAAGGAGAAGGAATACAAAGGAATAAGAGGAGCTAGGATAAAGGGAGAAGCCATGAGGGAAAAGTGACATGGACAAGGGCGAAGAGTTAGGACAAGACTATGGGGAATCCTGTGACAAGGGAAATGATGTGAGCATGGGCAAAGAGTTTGGGCAAGACTATGGGGAAGCTCATGACAAGGGAGATATAGTAGCAAAAGGAAGAAAGATAACATGAGGGAATATAGTGTTAAAGATGAAGGGGAGAACAAGGAAAAAAAGGTGAAAAGAGATGGTCTTCCCTGGCATAGGAACAAGTTGTAACAGATGTCAATACTGTGGTTAGTTACCATGATGAGCTAGTTTGTTGATTAGCCCATTCACAAGATTAAAATGTTGATGAAAGAGACTGGTAACAAACAGATAACATTCTTTTTAAAAAAATGGTGGGCAATACATCTGATTGGAGGTATCTTTGCACTTTGATTCACACACTGGGAGCAACAACTCTATTCCTGCTCATGATATGTGATGCTTGTATACTTGTTGCATTTGTATTCATTGGTGTTGGTTGCACTCAACACTGCAGTCTGTGACACCTTTGAAGGCAGAGAAAAGGGTGCTCATGCCAATATGACTAGTGCTCACTATGATCACCCTCATCCAGTGCTCACCTGTGAAGCAGCACTCATTCAAAGTACCTGAGAATGGGTTTTCATTTCAAATTCCTTTAGCAATATGAGTTGACTATTACAGTGGTTTTCAAAAGTTCATGCAATTTGACCAAATCATTTGGGTTTTTGGGCTGTTACATGTCATCACGTGTTCAGGACCCTGAGTGTAACTTAGCTATGTATTGGTACTATTAGTGGTTTTCTTTTTTCACATTGTCATACTGTTGTCATCCCCAACACCAGAACCTAAGGAGAACTCAGAAAATAAATAGGTATTCTCTGTGTCATTGATTGTCTATTCCAAGGTCAAGAAGATACTTTGAGGTAAAGCTACCTCAAAGAAAGAGAAGATGATGAAAACAAAGGAACTTTCATTTGCTGTCAAGTCCTCAAACTATACTGAATTTTTGCAGAGTATGCTTGAAAAGCATGGCCAGGACAACTATGAGGTCACTGCAAAAAAACATTACCTGTTTAGATATACTTTACCAAAGATAAAAGGGTATTTTTTTATTCATTTATTACACAACTTGGACTTACACTGAATGTAGACAATGTGTTGTGTGTTACAGTCCACTAGACTGCAGGACAAAAAACCCCAGTTTTTTCAATTTTCCTTTCAGATCAAGATAATTGTTCACATAACCTGAAGTTACATGATGCCTATGACTTTTCCCTCACAAGATAGATCACATGACAAGGTCACATGATAGTTGATCTTATCTCTTCTTATCTTATCAAGATTGCAAGCCAATCTAATCTATGATCATCCAACTAGATGTTACAATCCTATGACATATGTGACTCATTCCCAGAGATATTAATTGAGCACAGACACTCTTATCTAGATTCACTAGATTGGATCTGAGATCCAATCCCAATATGATTATATTATTCCCATGGTAATCTTCATGTCATGCTTCTCTTCCATTCTGCCATACAGTGTGTGCATCATGCTATTTATTACCACTTCTTCCATTTTACATGTGTATATCTCATGTGTTTAATCTCTATTCACCCTATGCTCTACATCAGTAGATACAATATACACATGTACATACAAGGAGTAATATATAAAGAGGGATGACAATGACTGGTAGACTCCAGTCTAGTGTCCTTTGGATACATCTTCCAAGGCAGGACTCAGGAGACCTTCAGGCTCAACCATCATTCTTTCCTTTGAGTTAGTAGATCTAGTGTGTGTTATGATATGTAATATTTTCAAAACTTTTTGGACTTAACTACCTTTCACCATCTTCTTCATATTATTTGATGCATTGCATGTGACCATGGGAAAAGTCACCTGACCAACAATGACATCATGACACATGTTATTAATTTCCACTCTTCTCTCATGCTGTCATACTTCTTTTTCCCATCATCAACTTCTTATTCACACACTCACCTTCTTTACCTTGACCATCTTTAGTAATTACTATTTACAGCACTTGGTCGATGCACACTTCACTCTCATATATAACCTGTACAGTGACTCCAAAAACCCTTTTCATACTAACCCAGAATGTGGTGTGCAAAGCGCACCACCAAACAGCGTGGGAATTACGCTTAGCATTGGTGGAGTTATAAATAGTACATAATCTTGGCTACAATATTGCCCCCTAGGTCATGTGATTTGGTCCACATGCCAGAGAGATATGATCAATTCAAAGCAGCAATACCATGGAAAGGGTTTTTTCACTTTTGAAATAACAAGGGTATTTGGATATCATCAGTACTTGGTATAGCCTCCTTTTGCTCTAAGCACTGCCTGAACCCTTCTAGCCATGCTTTCAATCAATTTCTGATACTCCTCAACTGGTATCCTATCCCACTCCACTTGAACCCTTTCCCACAATTCATGAATCCCATTGGGGGGGTTTTCATGCTTTGCAAGCCTCCTCTTAAGACAACCCCAGAGGTGTTCAATAGAGTTTAGGTCAGGAGACTGTGCAGGCCAAACCATAGTGCTGAATTCTTGCTCCTCTAGCCAGTTCTTGACCTTCCTGCAGGTATGCTTGAGGTCATTATCCTGCTGAAAGATGGTGTCAGAAGGATTGAGACCATAATACTCCAGGGTTTGCTGGAGCTCATTCTTCAAAATCTGAAGGTAGAGGTCCCCATCCATCCTACCATCAATCTTGGTAGCAAATCCAATGCCCTCCCAAGTCATACAGCCCCACATCATCAGAGAACCTCCTTCAAACTTGAGGGTTCCATCCACCAACCTATTACTAAGCCCCTCAGCTGCCCTTTTCCATGTCCATTTGTGCCCATCTGATCCTAGGTGATTGATTTTAGTCTCATCAGACCATATTACCCTCTTCCAGTTCTCTAGAGTCCAATCCTTGAGGGCATAGGCAAAGTCCAAATGAGCTTTGCAATGCCTAGGAGAGAGAAGGGGGCATTTGGACTTCACCACAGCCTTCATACCAGCTTTCTTCAAGTGAAGGTGAACAGTATTGGCAGAGAGGGGTTGGTTGATGATGGTGGTAAGGGCTTTGGTCACTTGGACAGCATTTTCAGCTTTGCCAGAGGTGATAAGATGTTGGGCATGTTGAATGTTGGTAGGGGAAAGCTTGGAAGGATGACCCCCAACAGCTTTGGGAAGGGCAGAACCCTCTTTGGAGCAAAGTTTGGATATAGCAGAAGGGCTAACACCAGTTTGCTTGGCAATAGCTTCACCAGAGCAGCCAGCATCAAGCAATGAAAGAATAGAGCTTTGTTGAGCAAGAGAGAGAGATCTAACCATGATGGTGGTTGAGAATCAAGAAGTGTGTGAACTTTTTTAAACTCAGACATACTATTTACATGTATATCCTTGTTTGTACTAACAAACAATGGCAAATATTCCATGATTTGACTAAGATCCTAGTTATCAATTCAAAAGTGAAAAAACTCTTTCCATGGTATTGCTGTTTTGAATTGATCATATCTCTCTGGCATGTGGACCAAATCACATGACCTAGGGGGCAATATTGTAGCCAGGAGTATGTACTATTTATAACTCCACCAATGCTAAGCATAATTCCCACGCTGTTTGGTGGTGCACTTTGTGCACCACATTTTGGGTTAGTATGGAAAGGGTTTTTGGAGTCACTGTACATTATACTGTAGTACCCCAGTCTAATCCACTTGTCATTCATGTGCATCTGGCGTCTACAGTTCAGACTGCAACCTTTGATTAAGGACAACAACTCTTTTCTCTATTCTGCCAGATTGGTGTTCTATGTCAAGTCTGGCTAGTGGTTATTTTAGGGTGATCATAACACTTGGATTAGACTAAATACACTACCTGGGCTCTAGGGTTAAGGAGTGCCAACTGGAGCTTCCCTATGTTTTCAACTTCTTTACATCTGCATCTTTAGAATGTGGGTTAGCAGCCCAAGCTTTTGTCTCCTTACATAGAAACCTTCTCAGTCCCTTCTTTGAGGTGATATCATACAAGGGTCATGCCTTGTTTGTGAAGAGTGACTAGGGAACTACTGTTGTCATGCAGACCTAGGCCGAGCTTATATCAAACACTGGTAGTCCTTGAAGTGATTCAAAAGATAGAGCGTCACTTTCATAGTTTTTATGTTAATTTCAAGCTGAAGAAGAATCCCAGGCTCTGCAGACCCTGTGGACAATTTTGGATTATTTATTTGGGCTTTCTGCAGACCCTGAAGTTGTTGTATGTGCAAGTTTGTTCCTGGTCACTGTGGTCCCCAGAGAACCTGTTATGAGACCTTGAGGAGAAAAAGATATTATCTCAGGTCAAAGGAGTACTTTTTACATAGTTTCGTTTGCTGAGTCCCCAGGGTGTGGTTGGAAGATACTGCATAGTAAGGATCTTGTTTTCTTTTTTTAGTTTTATCAAGAAGCTGAAGAAGAACAAGAATGTCATTAGATATTGACAACTTGGTCACCTGGATTCGTGACCTTAACTTAGAATCCAAAAGGTCATCAGTGATAAAGAAAATCACAGACCCAGACAAGTGAGATGGTGATAGGGCCAAATTCAGATTGTGGTGGATCAAACTCCACTTATGGGTATCAGCCCAATCATGGAAAACTAACAAGCTGAGGGCAATTGCTATGCTCTCACACTTTGAAAAGAAAGCAGAAGAATTCACCCAGATAACTCTGGAAAAATATCTTGATTGTGGGGAGAACAAGGAATACAATGCAACTGGAGCTCCAACCAGTTCACTCCTCAAAGAAAAGGCTTGGCCCTCATGGGGTCAATTACAACAAGAAATCAAGGACTATTTCCAGATAGATATTCTGGTCCTTGAGCTTCTAAAAAAGTTGGAGGCTCTCAAACAAAATGGACACCCAATTGATCTCTTCCTACAAAGATTTGAGGTCCTAAGAAGAGAGGCCGATATAGATGACAGCCTTACCATACAGCTACTGAAAAAGGCAGCAGACTTTAAAATTTATGAAAGGCAGAAGCTCAACACTTCCACCTCCACCTTTGACCTGGATGAGCTCATAACCAGGTATAGGAATATTAGCCAAGCATATGAGCAAATGGCAGTTGAATGCGGTCCTCCAAGAGTGGGACCTTCTTCTTCTTTCTCACGACCACCTCTGCCCCCACAAGGGCAATATTATTACCCAAGGCCACAAGGGAGCCAACAATACCCATCTTCATCATGCCTGCCTCCAGGGCAACAACATTGTTTTATGCCTACAGGCATCCAACCAGGCAGAGGAGTGCCCATGGACATTTCAGCACATCAAGTGCCACAAAAGAAAACTCACACCTGCTTTGGGTGTTCTCAGGCCAGTCATATTTGGCCAGACTGCACCAAGAATCTGAATCAGAGATGCTGACCTCCCCAGGTATAACAACAAGCCATTTGGAACTGGAACACCAGTTCCTACAAGTATCCACCCAAGTCAGCCTATGCAGCCCCAAATTTCCAAACTTGCCCTCTCCCAACACTGCCACAACCTCCCTCCTCATTTTCCCCACCTTTCATTGCTGCGCACTCTGTGCAATCTTTTATTTCTGCAGAGGCTGAGACCTTCTATCAAGACCAGTTTGAAGTAGAAGCCAAACAAAGGGCAGCTGAATCTTTAAAAGGACAATGTTCATAGATGATGAGGATCTCTGTGAACAAATAGACAATCTTTCTTTCTCTCCTGCTGTGCTCAGTGCTGGCATTCATACCATGACCTTGGACACTAGTAATGAGATCAGTCTGGTAGATTGTACAGAGGATGATTTTCCTGTAGTTACTATTTCCTCAATTTTGTCAGACAATAAAAACTTGCATTTCAAAAGGACAACTCTTTGGAGCACAGCGCCAGAATTAAAATGTAGCATGCTTGATTCCCTTGTTTGGCAAGTCAAAAATTCTCCTATTTATAAATCCCTCAATAAATTGGTAACTATTACCCAAAGATCTTCCACATTGCATTTTGGCAGAGAATTCTCTGTTAAAACTGTGTTGATGTGAAAACATGAGGACCAATGGCAGAAAACTTCTATTCAGGCCTTATTGGATTTGGGAGCTTCTCACACATTCATCAACAAATCTTATGTATTATGACATGGTATCAAACAATATGCTATTGCTAACTTTATTGCAGTTATTAATGCAAATGGCTCTAATGGAGCTATTGGCAAGGTCACCCATATGGTTAAATTAATCATTGGCATTAATGACCATTTCGAGGTTATAGATGCTTACATCCCTCAACTTGGTTCCCATCATCTAATTATTGGTTATGACTGGCTATATCATCACAACCTGGACATTGATTGGGTTGCTAAAACTATTTCTTTCCCCAGATGTATAGAATACTGCTGAGTCATTGATGGTGGACCCTACCCCCCACTTCCACACTTATGTAGTAAGAAACCTTTCATTCAAGTCATCAAAAAAGAATTAAAAGAAAAGATGCCAAAGGTCTATTATGACTTCTTAAATGTATTCTTGGAAAAAGAATCTGAATGCATACCTAAACAAAAACCCTGGGATCACACCATAGATCTCAAGGATGATTTTGTTCCCAAGAGGGGGCATGTGATTCCACTTTCAGATGTAGAAATGGAGGAGGTACAAATCTTCATAGAAAAAGAACTCAAAAAGGAATATATTTGACCATCTAAATCCCCTCAAACCGCACCTGTCTTCTTTATCCCCAAAAAAGATGGAAAGAAATGTCTTGTTATGGACTATCAATATTTAAATGAGGGCACTATTAAAAATGTTTATCCACTCCCCCTCATTCCCACACTCATTGATCAGCTCAAAGGTGCTGATATGTTCACTTGTCTTGATCTCCATTGGGGTTACAACAATGTGAGAATTAAAGAAAGAGACAAATGGAAAGGGGCATTTGTTACCCCCATTGGTGCTTACGAACCTACTGTAATGTATTTTGGTATGACAAACTCTCCACCTACTTTCCAAACTATGATGAACAATATATTTAATGACATGTACACTATATTGGTTATTTATGTTGACAATTGTATGTTATTTACAAAAGGACGTACACAAGCTGAACACAAGGAGATCATGAAGGAAGTTCTTCACTGATTGGAGGAGAATGACCTTTATGTGAAACCAGAAAAGTGTCAGTTCTTGAAGGACAAAGTAGACTTTTTAGGTATGGTAGTATCTAAAGAGGGAGTTGAGATGCAGGAAAAGAAGGTGGCAGGGGTCATGGACTGGCCAGTACCTACTTGCCTCAAAGGACTCCAAGGCTTCCTCAGACTATGTAATTATTACTGCCACTTTATCAAAGGATTCGCAGACATCGCCAGACCCCTGAACAATCTAACCAAAAAAGATGTTCCCTTCCACTGGTGTCCCAACCAACAGAAAGCATTTGATATGATCAAGAACAAATTCAAAATGGCTCCCTTACTCACCTATCCAGATCAGGACAAGGAGATAAGGATAGAGACCAACACTTTGGATATTGCAACTGGAGCAGTTCTTTCTGTAAAATTGGATGATGGACTTTGGCAACCATGCACCTTCATTTCCCACTCATTCAACTTTGCTGAACAAAACTATCCTATCTATGATAAAGAACTCCTAGCTGTAATTCATGTACTAGAAGAGTGGAGGCATTACCTCATTGGTAGAAAGAATTTTGAGATCTGGACAGATCACAAGAATCTTAAATACTGGAAAAAGCTACAAATTCTTTTAGGGAGGCAAGCACATTGGCATATGCTACTTCAAGAGTTCAATTATGTATTTATTTATAAACCAGGATCAAGCAATGAATGAGCAGATGCATTATCACGTCGACCAGATCATGGCGACACGGTAAAGGGCCATAACAAAAACATTACTGTACTACCACCTTATCTTTTTATTAATAACATTCAACTTTCATCTTCTTTTATGGAATTATTGAGGCATGAATCATCCAAATTGGGTGTAGATGCTATTCATGACTTCTCTTTTGTGTCTGATTCTAATATTTTCAAAAACAACAAAAACAAAATCTTCGTACCTGGACCTTTATGTATAGAACCTTTATTCTTATGCCACGATCATCCCATAGCAGGACATTCAGGACATGGATGTACTATTAACTTACTTACCTGACATTTCTCATGGCCTGGAGTCACAAAAGACGTTAAAACTTATGTAGATAGCTGCCAAGTGTGTGCCCAAATCAAGGGATTCTCAAAGGCACTGGCAGGAAAATTTATTCCTTTACCAACACCTACTAGACCTTGGCAAGATCTCTCAGTTGATTTTATTACAGGATTACCTAAATCCCACACCTACACAGCTATTTGCATTGTCATAGACTGCTTCTCTAAAGAAGTTGTCTTCATTTCTTGTTATGACACAGTCTCTTCTTTGAACTTAGCAAAATTATTTAGAGACAATGTTTGGTGTATCCATGGACTCCCCTCTACTATAGTTTCAGACCATGGACCATAGTTTGTTTTGGACTTCACATGAGAGCTATATGTAAACTCCTCTCCATCTTCCAAAAGATCTCAACAGCATACCACCCTCAAATGGATGGACAAACAGAGCATATCAACAGAGAATTAGAACAATATCTCCACTCTTACATGTCCAAGAAGCAAGAGGCGTGGGCAGATTGGATCAAAATGGCACAATTTTCCCATAATAATGCCCTTACTACCTCCACCAGTTTCATTTCATTCACCATCACACATAACTACACCCCTCACATGAGCTTCAAAGGAAAAGTGACAGGTCCAGGTGCTGACTTTGGGAAAGAATTCAGCTCCCACAAGGAGATAGAACAGGCTCTCAAGGAATCTGAAGAACAGATGAAGCAATTTGCTGACAAAAGAAGGTCAGAAGCACCAGAGTATACTATTGGCCAACAGGTTTGGCTATCTACAGATAAATTAAAGCTACCTTATATGGCAAAAAAACTCACACAAAAATGGATTGGACCATATTGAATCAAAAAGGTCTTATCAAATGCTGTAGAACTTACCCTCCCAAACACCATTTGCATACACCCAGTAGTCAACATCTCTCACATAAAACCTTATTGAGAAACCTTACCTGGTCAATCCATACTATGATCAGACACAATTGGGATTGACAAAGAAGGAAAGGAACAGTTCAAAATAGATTACATTGCAGGCTCATGCTTTGTAAAAAGGAAGCTTCAATACCTGGTATACTGGAAGAGTTACAACAAAACAGATCGTACATGGGAAAGTTTAGACATTATCAATACTGCCCCTGACACAGTTGCCAACTTCCACTGTTGTTATGGAAATAGGTGTTCTAATCAGAATCGGTTCCAACCAGAACCACTCTTCCCAGTTTCCTTAGTTACTTCCCCTGTCCTTCTTACTTGACTGTCCCATTAGGAAACTTGCTGTAGATTTACACCCCTGATCCTTTCCCCTTTCTGTGTTACAATTCTACCCCATCTATGGCTTCTGTCACAAAGCTGTCCCACCAACCATCCACTGTTATCCAAGCTCCCCTTTGGAACCACTCAGAATGAACTGCAACCCTCCACAAAGTATTGCTATGGAAATGGGCAACCCAATTGGAACCATACTTTCCCCTCTTACTCTGGCTTCCCCTTCTCTTCACTACTTAGACCATTTCTTCTGGAACCTATTCTGAAGACTTGTGTTCTATTTCCCCTTCCTCTGTCATCCACAGACTAGCATACAAGTCACCATCATTTCTGGTAACATCAGAAGCCCTCAATAGTTCCAACTCCTATCATCACAGACCTCCTTCATTCTGTCCATCCCTTCATTATTCTCCATCTTCCCATCTTGATACTACAAAAGCTTTCCTCTTAGCATTGCTTACCCTGTTTGTCTGACAATAGGTTTCACTTAGCTGTGTCTCCATATCTCAAGCACTACCTCCCCATTGTCCTTTCTATAGTTCTATTCCATTGTCCTCTTCTTATGGACACTTCCTGTTGTGCTAAACAATCTTCCGTGAAGTCGTTTGCTAGAGAACTCTTCCTATAGAGGTGTTATCTCCAAGAAGAATACAGCATTCACTCAAAAGTAGAACGAGGGCTTTGAGAACACCAGAAGATATGCTTGTATTGCGTAGAACTAGCTTAGGTCTTTCTACTACATAAGTACAGTCTTTTATACTGAAGCAGTTACCAAATGGAGGAAACAAAAGGGAAGAGGTTGGAATGAGAGAACAATGACTTTTAGGAACTATGATCTGATCAGAAGAAGCCCAATCAGAGAGGAGATAAAAATGAGGTCCAAGATCCAATGGGGAAGACAATAGGGAGTAACCAAATCAAAAGGATAATGGTCAGCCACAGTGGTCAGTTGTGGAATACTTTAGTAGTCACTTTATTATTAGTAGTAGCTAATTACTTGTGGAATACTTTAGTAGTCACTAAAGTAAAGGTAATCTACTGTGGTGCAATGTAAGGCTTGCTTATGTAAGCCAACTACCTAATCTAGAATATAATATCCAACATCAGTCACAGTGGTCAGTCACAGTCTAAGGAGTTGTGTGACAGAAGAAAGAGGATTTAAGTAGGGAGAAACTGGATATTTGTAATATTAGCTCCCTCGTTAAGATGGATTGTCCTCATCCATCTAACCCCACTCAGGGCCCGATTGGTCTCCTTTGTTTACCTCGTAGCCTCAAAGATCAGTTTCAGAGGAGCGAGAGGGGGATTCTCGGTCAGGTATGTGGTGAGGACATTCCTGTTGCAAATGGTCATGGCTTCCACAGATGAAACAAATATGAGTGGGTCATCTTCCCCTTCTTCCGTGCCCCATGCTGATGGTAGGGGAAACTCTGGGAGGGTTTCTGGATTCTCTGGGACCCAAGATAGGGGATTGAATTCACATTCTGGCCACAGAGTTGACAACATCTCAGAGAATCTGTGGGCTGCTGGTGGGGGTAGGGAAATGGTTGGTTTGGTTTGGCGGTTCCTCCTGGCCCATGCTGTCAGTGGGTGAGAAAGGGATAGGTGGTCTAGGTGGACCAGGGGGAGGAACTCAGGTAGGAGAAGGAGAGCTGGGTTCGCCAGGTCATCGAGGAGAGGCATCAGGGCGATTTCCCGAGAAGAGGTTGCTTGGGTAGATTGGGGGATTGGGAAGGATGATGGATTCAGAGAAGTAAGTCTGTTGTTCTTCGGGGGTAACAGTGTTGAGCATGGGTTGGAGGACGAAAGCGAATTGTTTGGGAGGAATGTTGTTGACAACTCGACAGAATTTGGCAATATAGAGAAGTTCCAGGACATGGCCTCATATAGCGAGGAGGGATTCAGAGAGGGCTGAGTCAAAGGGGCCGGTTCTGTAGTGAGAGTCATTCTGGAGGAAGAACTGGTAATGGAGGTAAATTTGTCGATACAACCCAACCAAGTTGTGGAGAAATTGGGAACCATTGATGGTGTAGTAGGTGTGGAGGAAGTTGTTGAAAGCGGTGGCCTGGAGGGTGACTGCAAATGTGACTTTTCTGAGGAATGGGGAAAGATGGTGGATGTGGACAGGAGGGGTGTTGGGGATGGGGATTTCAAGGGACATCTAAGAAAATCGAGGTTGGTTTTTGAGAGATCAAGGGCTTTAGGGATTTCAAGCTGGTAGAAGTAGGTCATGGGGTTTTCTTAGTCGAGGTGCTGGGCAGTTTTATAGTTTTTTAAAACATCCAGTGCATTCTTGAAGTTGTGTTCCAGCTCCCATGTAGCTTCAAATAGAGGATAGCCTTTCCAGGCAGTGAGGTACCATCTTGATTGGTGAGTCCCTTTATGGTTTAGGATGTAGTCTATTTCATATTCTTCTTCACTGTGTTCTAAATCAGGGGGGGTTGTGGGAAATTAAATCTGTGTTCCTTGGTTTCAATGAATGGGATTAGAAGGGAACCGTGGCAGATAGGATGTATTTTCCATTGTCTAGGAAGCTCCAGTTCATATGCGATGTCAGAGATGACCCTTTTAATTTCAAAGGGGCCATGTCTTTTCAGGGCCAATTTCTTATTTAGGTTGATTGGTAAATTGGTGGCTTCCAGCCATACAGTTTGTCCCCTTTTGAACAGGGTGTATTTCCCTTTTGATCGGTTTGCCATGATTTTTCTGGCTTTTTCAAGGGAGGCAGTGGCTTCATCGCGGATGGCACTTAAGTGGATGAGGCGGTCCTGTACAGCTTGGATGGTTGAAGGTCTGATTTTGGGATAAGAGTGGGGGTGGTATCCCATCATGAGATGGAATGGAGAATCATTGGTAGCAGAATGGGTCATGGAGTTGTGATGAAATTCGGCCATGGGAAGGGTCTCGACTCAGGTGACCAGATTGTTTTGGCAAAATAGGTGGAGGTAAGTTTCTAGTTCTTGATTTACTCGTTCAATTTCTCCATCAGTTTGTGGGTGGTAGGCAGTGGAGAGGGCGAGGCTTCCAGTAGAAGTTGCAGAATCCAATGAAAGATTGCATGGCTTTGATGTCTTTGGGAGGTTCCCATTTCTCAATGGCGGAGAGTTTTGAGTCGTCCGTAAGTACCTTGTTTAGAGACACATGAAGTCCAAGGTATTCCACTTTAGTTTGATTGAATGAGCACTTCTCAGGTCAAAGGTATAAATGCTGTTCTCTGAATCATTGGAGGACTTTGTGGGTTCAAGCTTCATGAGTAGTGGGGTCTGCTGAGTGTATTAACACATCGTCCATGTAGATGATTAGCCATCCTTCTGCAATGAAGTCCTTGAATGTGTCATCCATGTAAGCCTGAAAGATGGCAGAAGAATTGCTCATCCCAAAGAACATTACAGTCGGTTCGAAAAGGCCAAGTGGGGTGGTGAAGGCTGCTTTCCACCTATCTTTGGGTTTGATGAGGATATTGTTATACTCCCATCGAACATCTAATTTAGTGAATAAGGATGATCCTTTTAGTTGGTTAATTAAATCAGGAATTCTGGGGAGAGGGTAGGTGTTCTTGACAGTGTGTTGGTTGAGATAGTGGTGGTCCTGGCAAGGGCGAAGTTTCCCATCCTTCTTCTGGATGAAGAAGAACAGGGAGGCTTGAGGGGAGTTGGATGGTTGTATTTTTCCATTCACCAGGTTTTCTTTGACAAATTTCTTGCAGGCCTCTGTTTCCTCTGGGTTCAGGGAATAGTTCTTGGCTCATTTGGGGACGAAGCTCAGTAGGAGTTCTATTTCGTGGTCATATGCCCTACTGGGGGAAAGTCCTGCCAAATCTTCTTCAATGAATACGTCTTTATACTCCTTGTATTGGGAGGGAATGTCTTGCTTTGCTTTGGCAGCTTCTTGAGTGATGGTGGTAGAAATGGTTACTTTTCGCAGATGTTCAGGAAATTGATTGAATCTTTTTTTGTATGCCTTCTGAAGGTTGATATCTTCATCAGTATCAAGGAACTGAAGAAGGTATTGTTGTGCTAGAGCCTCTGCCCCATTCCTTTTCCTCGGGGTGGTGGTTCACTCTAGGGTTAGTTCCTTCATTATCCAGTCAATAACCAGGTTCTTTTTGTTACACTTGTTGCGTAACAATGGTACACGAAGTGTACGGTCCTTACTAACCAGCGCTCTTATAGGCTAGTTCCCTTGAGTAAGGTATATCCTAAGGATAGGATGGCGAAGAAGATTAGGACCAGGAGTCCTAGTAAGACGGTAGTCGGGGGAGGAGGTGATCTTCTAGTGTAGTCCTCATGGTGGCGTCGAGGTCGTCGGGGTCTTCTTGTCTTAGACCGCCTAGGACTGGAGAAGAGCAGAAGGGTTACTCTGCACTTCAACATTGCGACAAAGAGACTCTTCAATGAAGACTGATGGAGGGGAGGGTGGAGTAAAGGCAAGCGGGAGGGGATCGCGAGGAACCAGATCTATAGGCACCAGGTTATACCAGTAAGGGGTACACTCTATGGTGTAGATCAAAGTTAAGAAGAAAGAGGTGTTAGAGCGGAGCTCCAACTTATATACCCCAGCCGTAAGGGCTTTAGGGCAGGTCAAGGTCCATGTGCAGCCAATTAAGGAAATACTAAGTATAGTAAGGATATAACTGGATTAGGTAGGCCGGTACCTGTCTGCTGAGCTCAAAGCCGGAAAAGGGAAAGACCGTGTCTTGTGGGAAGGTATAGGACATAAGGGCGTGTCGTGGGAATCATCGTGTCGTGTCGCAACGTGATGGCACATGATAGGTCAGGGGTGGAGAGCGAGGTGTCAGCTCAACACGAGGGGAGGGCGGTGTTGCCTCAAGGAGGTGAGGCGGTGTGGATCTCGGGGAATCTCAAGGTAGGGCAGTGTCGTCAGGTGAGGACGACGGGATGTTCCGGGGGCAGTTCAAGGGAAGTGCTGAGGGGAATATCCAGGGAAGATCCTGGGCAGATCCAGGAAAGGGGGCAGTGTCGTCAGGTGAGGACAACGGGATGTTCCGGGGGCAGTTCAAGGGAAGTGCCGAGGGGAATATCCAGGGAATATCCTGGGCAGATCCAGGAAAGGGGGCGGTGTCGTCAGGTGAGGACGACGGGATGTTCTGGGGGCAGTTCAGGGGAAGTGCTGGGGAATATCCAGGGAAGATCCTGGGCAGATCCAGGAAAGGGGGCGGTGTCGTCAGGTGAGGACAATGGAATGGGAGGGATAGCCTAGGTGAGAGGCGTAATCAGTCGTGAGGGTGTGCCGGGTTGATAGGGTTAGGGAAAAATGATAGGGGGGTGTTCCACAACTGTAACACTTTTCTGTTAACCAGGTCATTCCTAGAATAATGTTTTGTTGTTTCCTGCTGGCCAACACTAGGAAATCCCTTTCTTCTTGTTCCTGGTTGATCATTACAGATAGGCTGACTTTGAACTTTATCTGTCCCATTTTATTAGTCATTCCATCTGCATTATATGTGTTTCGAGGTTGTTTTAATGGAATGAATGGGATTTTGTTCCGTTTTGCAAAGGCGTAATTGATAAAACATGCCGTTGCCCTGCAGTTGATCAGGGCAGTGGTTTTTGCAACTTTTGGGCTTCTGGGGTTTGAAAACTCTAAGAGAATAAACAAAGATTTTTCATCATTTGGTAGAGTTACATGGGAAAGCATAGGAGAGCATATCGTTGCTCTGAATCTCCTGTTCAAAAATCCTTCTCCTTGATATGGTGGATGGTTTCTTTTTCTTTGCCACTGTTTTGATCGAAATGTTCTTTTAGGGTCTGGAGGACTTCTTCTCTATCTATCTTTTGTTCTCCCAGTTTTTTTATGTATCCCTCCAGTTCTTCAGCATGGGAATCAATTTCCCTTATTTGTTCCAGGATGGTTGGTTTTACTGGGCTCTTCCCAGGAGTCGAATTCCTTCCTTTCTGGGAGTAATGGTTCCTGGTGTGGCATTTAACTTTATGGCAGTGGTAACAACGGTTCTCTCAGTTGTGTCTGATTCTTTCGGCTTATGAGAGCCTAATTATGTCCACGTCCATGGCGTTTGGGTTCCTTTTAGATTTCCCATCATTCCAGGACAATTGGAACCTTTCTAGGCGGAAATCATTGAGCCTTTCATACACTTGGGTGTGGGTGCTTGCAGCTGCAATCCATCCTTTCAGAGTGGTTGGCTCCGTCCCTCTAAGGATGTCGCTGATCAGATTGAAGGGAAGTCCTGTGCAGAAGAGATCGCAAATCATGGCCCTGTCTGTCATTTTGGTGAGAGAGAGGAGGAGGTTGAACTGGGTTGAGTAATCCTTCAGGGCTTCTGTGGAGATCTCTTTCATTCATAGGTTCCTTATCCTTCTCTGGGCATCAGTGGCTTCATCCTTCGAGGAAAAGGAGTTCTTAAAGTTCTCCTCAAAGGTTTCCCATTTCTTGTAGTCTGTATTACTTTCCAGTTTGTTGTAGTATTCTTCTGTGAAGGTTTTCCCTTGCCCTTTGCTCATTCTGCTTAAAGTGGTGGTGATTATTTCTTTGTTGGTCATTTTTGCCTTTTTGACATTTCTCCATGCTTTCATTGCTTTTAGCCACCAATTGGCATCCTCTACTTTTCCCGAGAAATCTTTCAGGAGGCTTTCTTTTCCCATTTCGTCGTCAGAGTCAGAGTCTTCTTTGTTGGTGTCAGGGTCCCAGTCTTGCTCTCCTGGTCCAGGGAGATGGATGTCCAGATCAGGGGGTGGAAGGTTGGATCAGGGTCTGGTGGGGTTGAAACTGGGGAGAGGTTGGGTGGGGGTGTGTGAAGTTTCTCTGGAGGTTCGTTCTGATCGTTGCTGTTGCCAATGATGGACATTTGCTTCATCTTTCACCTGGGAGTTGGTGAAGTTCTGTTCGCTTGCTCTCTGTTGGGTGCAGTAAAAGGCCCTGTCCTCCGGAGGGAGGTCGGAGTCTTCAGCTGGGTCATATCGGGATATGTTGGGCAGGCTTTTAATAAGGCATGTGTAGTTCTTTTGAAAGCTAGTTCTTTTGTTACACTAAACAATCTTCCATGAAGTCGTTTGCTAGAGAACTCTTCCTATAGAGGTGTTATCTCCAAGAAGAATACAGCGTTCACTCGAAAGTAGAATGAGGACTTTGAGAACACCAGAAGATATGCTTGTATTGCATAGAACTAGCTTAGGTCTTTCCACTACACAAGTACAGTCTTTTATACTGAAGCAGTTACCAAATGGAGGGAACAAAAGGGAAGAGGTTGGAATGAGAGAACAATGACTTTTAGGAACTATGATCTGATCAGAAGAAGCCCAATCAGAGAGGAGATAAAAATGAGGTCCAAGATCCAATGGGGAAGACAATAGGGAGTAACCAAATCAAAAGGATAATGGTCAGTCACAGCGGTCAGTCACAGTGGTCAGTCACGGTCTAAGGAGTTGTGTGACAGAAGAAAGAAAATTTAAGTAGGGAGAAACTGGACGTTTGTAACACTTCCCATTATAGTAGCATAGCTTTACACCTGTATATAAACCCCAAGCTCTGCTAGAAGAGCTCCTCAGCTAAATCTACACTTTATCTGGCTCTTCCTTCTGAGTGCTCCTTGAAGTCCCTGTAACCCTCAACCAGTCTATCCACTGGTAGTAATGAGCCTGAGAACTCCTGAAGTCTAGGTAGTCAGCAGGAAACTAGTGTGTCCATAACATTCTGTCTCCCTTGATTATCAGAATATGAACCTCGTTTCTACCTCCTCTCTGTTTGGGATCCCCTCTGATCAGATCGTAGTTCCCCACTTCATTGTTCTGCCATTTAGGAGATCTTTTGTTACCTCCTTTTAGCCTTGCCTTGACTTCACTATAAAAGCCCAACTCAATTGTAGAAGTAGCCTAAGCTAGTTCTATGCAATTCTACATATCTTCTGGTGTTTCAATATTACAAGTCTTCATTCCACTTGCAAGTGAATGCTAGATTCTCTTGGAGGAATAATCTACCTCTATAAGGGACCTCTACTACAGAACCATCAGAACATTGGAACCTCTGGAAGCACCTGGAAGATTGCTGGCATAACAAAAAAACTAGCTTACATTGAAAGCTTGTGTTACTAAACACCTGCCCAACATATTAGGCTACAACCCCACAGACGACCCTGACCTCTCTTCCGAGGATAGGGCATTCTACTGAGCACAACAGAGAGCCAGCCAACTCAACCTCACCAACGCCCAAACAAGAGAAGAAGCCAATGTATGAAGGTGGCAACAGCAGCAACAAGAAAGACAACAATCCAGGGAATCCCCCACCTTAGGAACAACCACCCCAACCCAGCCCTCTTGGTCTTTCAACCCCACCCACCCCCCTCGAAATCCCATTCCTCCACCTGATCTGAATATCCATTTCTCTGGATCCAATGAAGAAGACTGGGATCCAGATAGCAAAGATGACACCAACAATGAAATGAGAAAAGAAAACCTCCCCAAAGACTTCACCAGAAAGGTAGAAGATGCCAATTGGTGGTTAAAAGCCATGAAAGCATGGAGAAATGTAAAGAAGGCCAAGATAACCAACAGAGAAATAGTCACTGCCACCTTAGCTAGAATGAGCAAAGGGCAAGGGAAGATTTTTGCTGAAGGATACTATGACAAGTTGGAGACAAACAATGAGTACAAGAAATGGGAAACGTTTGAAGAAAACTTCAAAAATGCCTTCTTCTCGAAAGATGAAGCAGTAGATGCCTGAAGAAGAATCAGGACCCTAAGAATGAAGGGAATAAC
Source organism: Boletus aff. vermiculosoides (assembly GCA_038089475.1). NCBI lineage: Eukaryota > Fungi > Basidiomycota > Agaricomycetes > Boletales > Boletaceae > Boletus > Boletus aff. vermiculosoides. The sequence goes on along the minus strand of JBBPKW010000012.1, from coordinate 22,491 downwards.
CACAGAAGCACTGAAAGATTACTCCACCCAATTCAACCTCCTCCTCTTCCTCACCAAAATGATGGACGAAGCCATGATCTGTGACCTCTTCTGCATGGGACTTCCATTCAATCTAATCAGTAACATCCTCCATGGAACCAAACCAACCACCTTAAAAGGATGGATGGCCACTGCCAGTACTCACATCCAAGCTTATAAAAGATTGAACAACTTCTGACTCAGAAGGTTCCAAGCCTCTCAAGGAGATATGCAACCAAAAAGGAATGACCCAAATGCCATACACGTCAATGTAATCAGATGCTCTGAAGCAGAAAGAAACAGACACAACAGGGAGAACCACTGTTACCAGTGCCACAAGGTTGGATGCCACACTCGGAACCACCAGGGACAGTCATTCCCAAGAAACAATAAAATATCCGCCTATGGAAAAACGCCCACTTGTGCTCAGAACCAGGAATGCATCAGAGAAATAGACTCCCCTGCAGACAAGTTAGAGGGGTATATGAGGAAACTAGGAGAGCAAAAGATTGACCTAAAGAAACACTTCAACAAATCAAAGGAAGGAGGAAAAGAGCAAATCAACCACCTCAACAAGGAGGATTTTTAACTAGGAGACTTGGGGCAACAACATGCTCTCCTATGCTTCCAAATGTAACTATAACAGCCAATGAGAAATCCCTATTCATTCCCATAGAATTCTTGAGCCCAGGAAGCTTAAAAGTTGCAAAAACAATGGCATTAATCGACTGCAGAGCAATAGCCTGTTTCATTGACTATGCCTTCACAAAAAGGCATGGAATGCCCCTCATCCCCCTCAAACAACCATGCAACATGTACAACACAGATGGAACCACTAATAAGATGGGGCAGATATAATACAAGGTCCGGTTGACCATAATTGTTGACCAAGACAGAGAAGAAAGGGGCTTCATGGTACTAGCCAGCAGAAAACAGCAAAATATCATCCTTGGGATGACCTGGTTGACAGAAAAGAACCCTGCAATCGACTGGATAACCAAGGAGGTGACTATAGAACTGACCAACAAACCAAGGAAGTGAGACAGAATGGAAGCCCTGGCCCAGAGGTACCTCCTCTGTTTCCTCAGGTCAGACAAAAATGTTAGGCTGCACAAGCTATACTGACAACAGTTTGAAGCCCTTCCTGAACAAGTCAGGAAAGTAACCATCTTGACCACCATAGCCCAAGAAACTGCAAAAACTCAAGAAGAAATCCCCCCATAGTACCAGAAATACAAAGAAGTCTTCATTGATGAAGAAATCACTGAGCTCCCCCCCAGCAGACCCTTCAACCATGGGATAGATCTCTTACCCAGTTTCATTCCAAAAAGGGCAAAAAATTACTTTCTCAACCTGGAAGAGACAGAAGCTTGTAGAAATTTTGTTAAAGAAAACCTGGCCAGTGGAAAGATACAGCTGTTGAACTCCCCCCAAGCCACTCCATTCTTCTTTGTACAAAAGAAGGATGGAAAGCTTTGTCCTTGCCAAGACTACCGGTACCTCAACCAGCATACCATCAAAAACACTTATCTCCTCCCCTGAATCCCAGACCTAATTGACAAACTGAAGGGATCCTCAATTTTCACTAAACTCAACATCTGATGGGGGTACAACAACATCCTCATCAAACCTAAAGACCACTGGAAAGCAGCCTTTACCACCCCTCTTGGGCTCTTTGAGCCAACAGTAATGTTCTTTGGAATGAGTAATTCTCCAGCCACATTCCAGGCCTATATGGATGACACCTTCAAGGATTTCATTGCCAAAGGATGGCTAATCATCTACATGGATGATGTATTAATTCACTCCAATGACCCAGTCATCCATGAAGAGCGAACCCACAAAGTTCTTCAATGATTCCAAGAACAACACCTGTTCCTTCACCTGGAGAAGTGTTCATTCAACCAGGAGACAGTGAAATACTGTAATGATCACCCTTTTGAGCAACCACCACGCAGGCTTTGACTCAGGACACTAGACTGGCGGATAGAAGAAACGAGTTGCCTCCTTAATCAAGGTTCAAGTGTGAGGACAAGCCAAGCTGACACGATGACAAGTGGATCAGACTGGGGTGCTACGATATAATGTACAGGTATATATACTGGTAAAGAATGGGCACAGACCAAGTGCTGGTTATGGTAATTACCATGAATGGTCAAAGTAAAGAAGACAAGTGTGAGAAGAAGAAGTTGATGATGGGAAAAACAAGAGGTGACAGCATGAGAGAAGAGTGGAAATTAATAACATGTGTCATGATGTCATTGTCGGTCATGTGACTTTCCCATGGTCACGTGCAATGCATCAAAAAGGAGATGAATGATAAAGTGTTTGTATGTTGTACAGAAAAAGTTTGAAAATATAGTCTATCATTACACTACTCCCTCTTTAAGACTCAAATTCCAGATGAGTCCCATGAAAGTTCATTTCGGTAAAGTTTTCATAAGGTTTAAATAAAGATTGAAAGTCCGCAGTGGAGAGTCCTTGGAGTTTATGTGGAGTGGAAGGGTTTAGATGGTGGAAATCGGCAACTGCATCAGGGGCGATATTTATGATATCTGCAGTTTTCCATGTATGATCGGTTTCATCGTAACCCTTCCAGTGAACCAGGTATTGAAGCTTCCTTTTTACAAAGCATGAACCCACTATGTAATCTATTTCAAACTGTTCTTCTCCTTCTTCATCTATTTCGATCACATCTGGTCGTAGTATGGGTTGACCAGGGAGAGTTTCTTTATGGTTTGATGTGAGAAATATTGACGGTGGGATGGATTCTGATAGAGTTGGGGAGAATTAGTTCTATAGCATTTGGAAGGACCTTTTTGATCCAATATGGTCCGATCCATTTTTGTGTAAGTTTCTTTGCCATATAAGGTAGCTTTAATTTATCGGTTGACAGCCAGACCTGCTGACCAATAATGTACTCCAGAGCTTCCGACCTTCTTTTGTCAGCAAACTGCTTTATTCTTTCTTTAGATAGATTGAGGGCTGCTTCTACCTCTTTATGGGAGTGTCCAAATTCTTTCCCAAACTCAGCACCTGGACCTGTCGCTTTTCCTTCAAAGCCCATGTGAGGGGCGTAGTTATGTGTAATTGCAAATGGAATGGAACCAGTGGAGGTGGTGAGAGAGTTGTTGTGGGAGAATTGCACTGTTTTAATCCAATCTGTCCATTGTTCCTGCTTCTTTGACATGTAAGAGCGGAGATACTGTTCTAGTTCTCTATTAATATGCTCTGTTTGTCTGTCAGTTTGTGGATGATAAGCAGTAGAGATTTTCTGGGAGATGGAGAGAAGTTTACACAGCTCTTGGGTGAAGTCTGAAACAAATTGTGGGCCTCAATTTGAAACTATAGTCAAGGGAAGTCCATGGATACACCACACATTGTCTCTAAATAACTTGGCTAGGTCCAAAGAGGAAATGGTATCATAATAGGATATAAAGACTACTTCTTTAGAGAAGTGATCTACTACAACGCAAATAGCAGTGAATGTTTGGGATTTAGGTAATCCCGTAATGAAATCGACCAAGGGATCTTCCCAAGGTCTAGTAGGTGTGGGTAAGGGAAGGAGTTTTCCTGCCAGTGCCTTTGAGGTTCCCTTTGTTTGGGTGCACACTTGGCAGCTATCTACATAAGTTTTAATGTCTTTTGTGACTCCTGGCTACGAGAAATAGTGAGTGAGAAGATGTATAGTATGTCCGTGTCCGCAATGTCCTGCGATGGGATGATCGTGACATAAGGTTAAAAGTTCTGTATGTAATGGTTCAGGAACAAAGATTTTGGTATTTTTGAAAATATAGTCATCAGACACGTAAGAGAAGTCATGAATAGCATCAACACATAATTTGGATGATTCGTGCCTCAATGATTCCATAAATGTCGATGAAAGAGAAACATTGTTGATAAATAAATGTTCTGGTAATACAGTAATATTTTTGTTGTGGTCCTTTACCACATCACCATGGTCTGGTCGACATGATAATGCATCTGCTCGTTCGTTACTTGATCCTGGTTTATAAATAAATACATAGTTGAACTCTTGTAGTAGCACATGCCAAAGTGCTTGTTGCCTTGAGAGAGTTTGAGGCTTCTTCCAGTACTCGAGATTCTTGTGATCTGTCCAGATCTCAAAACCTTCTCTACCAATAAGATAGTGCCTCCACTCTTCTAGTGCATGAATTACAGCTAAGAGTTCTTTGTCATAAATAGGATAGTTCCACTCAGCAGAGTTGAAGGAATGTGAAATGAAGGCGCAGGGTCGCCAAAGTCTGTCGTCCAATTTAATAGAAAGAACTGCTCCAGTTGCTATATCCGAAGTGTCGGTTTCTACCCTCATCTCCTTATCCCGATCTGGATAGGCTAAAAGGGGAGCCGTTTTGAATTTGTTCTTAAGTGTGTCAAATGCTTTCTGTTGGTTGGGACCCCAATGGAAAGGAATGTCTTTTTTGGTAAGATCGTTCAGGGGTCGGGTGATGTCCGCAAAACCTTCGATAAATCTACAATAATAGTTGCATAGTCCGAGGAAGCCTTGTAGTCCTTTGAGATGCATGGGAACAGGCCAGTCCATGACTCCTGCCACCTTCTTTTCCTGCATCTCAACTCCCTCTTTAGATACTACCATACCCAAAAAGTCCACTTTGTCCTTGGAGAACTGACACTTTTCTGGTTTCACGTAAAGGTCATTCTCCTCCAATCAGTGAAGAACTTCCTTCACGATCTCCTTGTGTTCTGCTTGTGTTCTCCCTTTCGTAAATAACATACAGTTGTCTATGTAAATAACTAGTACTGCATACATGTTGTTAAAGATATTGTTCATCATAGTTTGGAATGTAGGGGGAGAGTTCGTCATTCCGAAATACATAATGGTAGGTTCGTAAGCACCAATAGGGGTGATGAATGCACCCTTCCACTCGTCTCCTTCTTTAATTCTCATGTTGTTGTAACCCCAATGGAGATCAAGACAGGTGAACATATCAGTGCCTTTTAGATGGTCAATGAGTGTGGGAATGAGGGGTAATGGGTAAGCGTTTTTGATGGTGCCCTCATTTAAATATTGATAGTCCATAACGAGACATTTCTTGCCATCCTTTTTTGGAATAAAGAAAACTGGTGCTGTTTGAGGGGATTTAGATGGTCTGATGTATCCCTTTTTAAGTTCTTTTTCGACGAAGGTTCGTACTTCCTCCATCTCTACATCCGAAAGTGGAATAACTCTGCCTTTTTTAGGGACAAAGTCTTCCTTAAGATCTATCGCATGATCCCAGGGCTTTTGCTCGGGCATGCGTTTGGATTCTTTTTCTGAAAACACGTTTAAGAAGTCGTGGTAGACTTCTGGCACCTTTTCTTTTAATCCTTCTTCGATAACTTGGATAGAAGGTTTCTCGCTGCATAAATGAGGAAGTGGGGGGTAGGGTCCACTGCCAATGACTCGGCAGTATTCCATACATCTAGGAAAAGAAATAGATTTAGCAACCCAATCAATGTCTGGATTGTGACGGTATAACCAGTCATAACCAATAATTAAGTGATGAGAACCAAGTCGAGAGACGTAAGTGTCTATGACCCCGAAGTGGTCATTAATACCAATGATTAATTTAACCATATGGGTAACCTTGCCGATAGCACCGTTAGAGCCATCTGCATTAATAACTGCAATAGGGTTAGCAATAGCATATTGTTTGATGCCGTGACATAATACATATTGTTCATCGATGAAGGTGTGAGAAGCCCCGGAATCCAGTAAGGTCTGAACAGATGATTTCTGCCATTGGTCCTCCTGTTTCCTCATCAAGACTGTTTTAATGGAGAATTCTCCACCAAAGTTCAGTGTGGATGATCTTTGGGCAATAGTTACCGGTGCGTTGAGGGATTTATAAATAGGGGAATTTTCAACTTGTTGTACAAGGGAATCAAGCACGCTACATTTTAATTCCGGCACTGCGCTCCAAGGAGTCGCCCTTTTAGAATGAAGAATTTTATTCTGGGACAAGATCAAGGCAATAGTACATATAGGAAAATCGTCCTCCATGCAATCTACTAGACTATTCTCACTACTAGTGTCTGTGGTCATAGTATGAATGCCAGCACTCAGTGCATCGACAGAAGGAGAAAAGGATAAACTGTCTATTTGTTTGCAGAGACCCTCATCGTCTATGAACGTTGTCCTTTTAAAGCCTCGGCTGCCCTTTGTTTGGCTTCTACCTCGAATTTGTCTCGGTAAAAGGCCTCAGCCTCGGCGGAAATAAAAGTTTGCACAGATTGCACAGTGATAGAAGTTGGGAAAGATTGGGAGGGGGGAGATGGCGGTGTGGGAAGAGGGCGCGAGTGGAAATCAGGAGCCTGATAAGCCGGCTTGGGCGGGTACTCGTAGGAACCAGTGTCCCAGTTCCAAATAGCTTGCTGCCTCACCTTCAGGGGAAAGCAGCATTTGTTTGGGTTTTTGGAGCAATCTGGCCAGATATGCCCCACTTGTGAACACCCAAAACATGTTTGAGTTTCCTTTTGTGGCACTTGATGTGCCGAAATATCCATGGGCACGCCTTGGCCCAGTTGTATGCCCATAGGCATAAAATGATGTTGTTGTCCTGGAGGCAGACAAGGAGGTTGCGGGTATTGGTAGCCCCCTTGCGGCTGTCTGTAATAAGATTGTTGCCCTTGTGGGCGAGGAGTTGGACGTGGAGGTCCTCAGGGTGGCAGTCCTCTCTCAACTGCCATCTGTTCGTAAGCACAACCTATGTTTCTGTATTGAGTGATGAGCTCATCTAGGTTGAATGCTGATGCCAGGGCGTTGAGTTTTTGTCTTTCATAGATTCTGAAATCTACTGCCTTTTTCAGTAGTTCCATAGCGAAGCTGTTGTCAATATCAGCTTCTCTTCTCAACACCTCGAATCTTTGTAAGAACAGGTCTATGGGATGCCCGTTCTATTTGAGGACTTCCAACTTTTTTAATGACTCATGAGTGAGGATATCTATCTGGAAGTAATCTTTTATCTCATGTTGGAGTTGACCCCAAGTGGGCCAAGCCTTATCTCTGAGAAGAGATCCCGTAGGGTTGCCTTGTGCGTCGAACTCTTTGTCGTCCTCTGCTTCCAGATATTTTTTGAGGGTTATTTGTGCGAAACCCTCAGCCCTTTTTTCGAATCTAGATAGGACTGCTACCACTTGTAGCTTGTTGTTTTTCCATGATTGGGCCAAAACCCAAAGGCGGAGCTTAATCCACCAGACTCAAAATTTTGCTCTATTGCCATTCCACTTATCTGGGTCAGCAATCTTCTTCGTCACTGAACTCCTTTCGGATTCTAAGTTTAGGTCTCGAATCCTAGAGACCAAGTTGTCAATATTGATGTTGCTTGATGATGACATCCTTGTTCTTCTTCGGCAGGTAAAAAACTAAAAAAGGAAAATGAGATCCTTATTGTGCGGTATCTTCCAACCATGCTCTGGGGACTCGGCAAGTGAAACTATGTAAAAAGTATTTCTTCAACCGGAGGTAATATCTTCTTCTCCGTAAACTCTGGTAACAAGTTCTCTGGCGACCACAGCAACCAGGAACAAAACTGCACATATACTACTTGTGAGAAAACTATGAACTGATGCTCTACTTCTCTGATCACTCAGAGGACTACCAGTGTTTGAGATAGACTTGGCCTAAGGCTGCTTGACGGCAGTTGTTCCCTAGTCGTCCTTAGCAAATTGGGCACGACCCCAATGCTGGTATCACCTCAAGTGAGGAACTGAGAAGTCCTATGTAACATGACAAAAGCTTGGGCATCAAGACCCACATCCTAAAGGCACAGACATAAAGAAGTTGAATATCTTAGGGAAGCCCCCGTTGGCACTCTTTGATCCTAGAGCCCAGGTGGTGTATTCAGTCTAATCCAAGTGTAATGATCACCCTTTCAAGCAACCACCACACAGGCTTTGACTCAGGACACTAGACTAGCGGATAGAAGAAACGAGTTGCCTCCTTAATCAAGGTTCAAGTGTGAGGACAAGCCAAGCTGACACGATGACAAGTGGATTAGACTGGGGTGCTATGATATAATGTACAGGTATATATACTGGTAAAGAATGGGCACGGATCAAGTGCTGGTTATGGTAATTACCATGAATGGTCAAAGTAAAGAAGACAAGTGTGAGAAGAAGAAGTTGATGATGGGAAAAACAAGAGGTGACAGCATGAGAGAAGAGTGGAAATTAATAACATGTGTCATGATGTCATTGTCGGTCATGTGACTTTCCCACGGTCACATGCAATGCATTAAAAAGGAGATGAATGATACAGTGTTCATATGTTGTACAGAAAAAGTTTGAAAATATAGTCTATCATTACAAATACCTTGGACTCCACATCTCCAAGGATAAAGTACACATGAACACCTCCAAACTAGCCACCATAGAAAAATGGGAATCCCCTAAGAATGTAAAGGGAGTAAGATTCTTCATCAGGTTCTGTAACTTCTATTGGAAGTTCATTCCTGCCTTCTCCAATATCACCCAACCATTGTTACACTTGACTCAAAAGAACACCCCTTGGCTCTGGGGGGATGATGAACAATGAGCCTTCCAGACCCTGAAGAACGCTTTTCTTCTCCAGTTGATACTCTGCATCCCCAACACCAACCACCCCTTCCACATCATAACCAACACTTCCCTTACTGCAGCAAGAGGGGTGCTAATGCAAAAAGATTGCAATGGCGACCTTCACCCCTGTGCCTACTTCTCCAAAACCTTCTCTGCCCCAGAGTGCAACTATGACATCTATGACCACAAACTCCTAGTGGTTATCATGGCCCTTTAGGAATGGTGCCACTACCTTCATGGAACACAACATCTGTTACAAATTCTGTCAATCTGCCACTACTGACTCTCTTTCTGTTTGTGACTGACTATCATTGTGACTGACCGCCACCTTACTTCTTTTGTTCTTTGACTCAATCCTTGACTACCCATCTCCATTGGATCACAGACCTCATTTCTTTCTCCTCTCTGATTGGACTCTCTCTGATCAGATCATAGTTTCTAAACTCCATCTTGATCCATTGTTCTCTCCTTTTGATGGTCCTTTTTGTTTGTCTCTTTTAGAAACTTTCTCTCATATAAAAACCTTGTTCATGTAGTAGGGATAGCTAAGCTAGTTCTACACAATCAAAGCATATCTTCTGGTGTTCAAAGTCCTCATTCCACTTCTGAGTGAACACTAGTACTTTCCTGGAGAATATCTTCTCTATAGAAAGGACCTCTTAAAAATGACTTCATGGAAGATTGTTCAGCATAACAAAAAACTAGCTTTCCAAAACAAGAAACACATGCATTGTCAAATGCCTGCCCAACATATCCAGATATGACCCTGCAGAAGACCCGGACCTCTCTCCTGAGGACAGGGCATTCTATTGAGCTCAACAAAGGGCAAGTGAACTCAACTTCACCAACTCCCAAGCCAGAGACAAAGCAAATGTCAGATGTTGGCAGCAACAAAGAGCAGAAAGAACATCGAGCAGAGAAACCTTCCACACCCCCACCCAGCCACCCCCCAGTTTTAACCCCATCAGATCCTGACACGATCCCCCACCTCCTGATCTGGACATCCATCTACCCAGACCTGAAGAAAGAGATTGGGACCCAGACACTGACAAAGACAATTCAGATTCAGACAATGAAATGGGGAAAGAAAGTCTATCCAAAGACTTCTCCAGGAAGATTGAAGATGCCAACTGGTGGCTGAAAGCAATAAAAGCATGGAGAAACATAAAAAAGACAAAGATGACTGACAAAGAAATAATCACCACCACCTTAAGCAGGATGAGCGAAGGACAAGGGAAAACCTTTGCTGAGGGATATTATGATAAACTTGAGACCAACATGGACTATAAAAAATGGGAAACCTTCAAGGAAAGCTTCAAGAACACCTTCTCTTTGAAGGACAAAGCAATCAATGCTCAAAGGAGAATTAGGAACTTACGAATGAAGGGGATAACCGCTGAAGCTCTAAAAGACTACACCACCCAGTTCAACCTCCTTCTCTCTCTCACCAAGATAATGGATGAAGCCATGATCTGCGACCTCTTTTGCACTGGCCTCCCATTCAACCTGATCAGCGACATCCTCAAGGGAACCGAACCAACCACCCTAAAGGGATGGATTGTGGCCACCAGCACTCATACCCAGGCATATGAAAGACTCAATGACTTCTGCTTGGGAAGATTCCAATCATCCTAAAATGATGGATGACTGAGACGAGACCTCAATGCAATGAACATAGATGTAATTAGGCTCTCTGATATTGAATGAGCAAGACACAACAGAGAAAATTGCTGCTACTGCTGCCACAAAGTCGGATGTCACACTAGAAACCATATTTCCCCAAAAGGGAAAACCGTCACCACTGGAAAAAACCCCCCCAGATCATCTCCCCCTAAACGAATTAGGGAAATAGACTCCCATGCTGAAGAACTGGAGGGATACATAAAGAAGCTTGGAAAGCAAAAAATTAACAGAGAAGAAGTCTTTCAAATCCTAAAAGAGCACTTTGACCAAACCAGAAACGAAGAAAACGAAACCATCAACTGCATCAAGGAACAGGATTTTTGAATAGGAGACTTGGGGCAACAACATGCTCTCCTACGCTTCCACATGTAACCTTAGCCAACGATGAGAAATCATTATTCATTCCCATAGAATTCTTGAACCCTGGAAGCTTGAAAGTTGCAAAAACCACTGCCTTGATTGACTGCAGAGCCACTGCTTGCTTTATCAATTACAGCTTCACCAAGAGAAATAAAATCTCCCTCATTTTCTTAAAACAACCCTGGAACATGTATAATGCCAATGGAACTGCTAATAAAATGGGGCAAATAAAGTTTAAAGTCCAACTGTCCATAATGATCAACCAAGAACAAGAAGAAAGGGACTTCCTGGTATTGGCCAGTGGGAAACAACAAAACATTATCCTAGGAATGACTTGGTTAATGGAAAGGAACCCAATCATAGACTAGGTAATGAAGGAAGTGACCTTGGAACACACCAACACCCCCAGAAAGAGAAACAGGACCAAGGCCCTAGCCCAGTGATATCTTCTCTGATTCCTGGGAACAGATGAAAATGTCAAACTCCACAAACTTTACAAGGAGTGCTTCAATAATCTTCCCGACCTTCTCTGGAAAGTTACCATCTCCACCACCATTGCCCAGGAAGCCACCAAAGCTGGGCAGGAGATTCCCCCCCAGTACAAGGAATATAAGGACATCTTCATCGAAGAAGACACTGTCAACCTTTCCCCCAGTCAAGCATACGACCACAGAATCAATCTACTACCCAGTTTTGTCCCCAAAAGAGCCAAGAATTACTCCCTTAACCTGAAAGAGGTGGAAGCATGCAAAAAATTCATTAAAGAAAACCTGGCCAGTGGAAAAATCTAACCATCCAACTCCCCCCAGGTGTCTCCATTCTTCTTCATCCAAAAGAAAGACAGGAAACTTCACCCATGCCAAGATTACCAATATCTAAATCAACATACCATCAAGAATGCCTATCCCCTCCCTAGGATTCCTGACCTCGTTAACCAGCTAAAGGGATCATCTATATTCACTAAACTCGATGTGCAGTGGGAATACAACAACATCCTCATCAAACCTAAGGATTGTTGGAAAGCCACCTTCACCACTCTGCTCAGCCTCTTCCCATAATGTTCTTCAGGATGAGCAACTCCCCTACCATCTTTCAAGCCTACATGGATGACACCTTCAAGGATTTCATCACTGAAGGATGGCTGATCATCTACATGGATGATGTATTAATACACTCTGCAGACCCCCTTATCCATGAAGCATGAAATCACAAAGTCTTGCAATGCTTCAAGGAACAATGCCTGTACCTACACCCTGAGAAGTGCTCATTTGACCAAGAAGAGGTCAAATACCTGGGACTCTGAGTGTTGAAAGACAGGGTACACATGGACACCTCCAAACTTGCTGCCATTGAGAAATGGGACCCCCAAAGGACATAAAGGCAGTCCGTTCCTTCATCAGGTTCTGCAATTTCTACTGGATATTCATTCCTGCCTTTTCCGACATTGCCCAACCCCTATTTCTCCTAACCTGCAAGAACGCTCCCTGGAAATGGGGGGATGACGAACAGCGTGCCTTCAGAACTCTCAAAAATGCATTCCTAAAGCAACCCATTCTCCACACCCCCAACACTGAACACCCATTCCATGTGATGACAGACACCTCTCTGACCGCTGCAAGGGGAGTGGTCATGCAAAAGAATGGGAATGGAGACCTACACCCCTGTGCATACTTTTCAAAAACCTTCTCCACCCCCGAAAGGAATTATGATATCTATGACAGAGAACTTTTGGCAGTCATACTTGCCCTGCAGGAATGGAGACACTATCTCCAAGGAACCCCACACCAAGTCAATATACTTACCAACCATAAGAATCTCACCTACTTCTGGGAGCCACAAAAATTAACCCGCCAACACGCCTGTTGGCAAATGTTCCTCCAAGACTATGACCTATCGTTTAGACACCTCCCTGGATCAGAAATGGGCCCCACCAACACCCTTTCTCAGAAAGACCTTTCCACAACCTGTGATGACAACCTAGCCCTTCAACTCCTCCCCAATGATGTCTTTGCCTGATCCTTTGATGTGGCTATTGTTTCTAAAATATCCTCCTCTACCATGATGGACCCCCTCGTCGCTGATGCCTTGCTGGCCCTACACAAGGGATCCTTGCTCCTCCCATGGGCAAAAAAATCCAATTGGGCCTACAATGGAACCCACTTGACCTTCCAAGGTCACACCTACATTCCCGAAGACTGTTGACACCCCCTGATTTCCTCCATCCACCACTCTCACCACAGCAGCCATGCCGGAACTGCATGCACCCTCACACTCCTCTCCCAGGACTACTGGTGGCCCAGAATATCCACCTTCATCTGCCAATACATCACCAGATGTGTTACTTGCCAACAAAACAAGGTCAATACCCACCCCACATGCCCCCCCCTCACACCAATCCAATCATCTGCCACCTGCCCATTTCAACATCTCTCCATGGATCTGATCACAGGCCTTCCCCCCTGTGGCAGGCTAGACTCTGTCTTGGTTGTTGTCGACCAAGGGCTAACAAAGGGGGTGATATTCATTCCCTGTTCAAAAACCATCACTGCCGAAGGAGTAGCCAAGCTTTTCTTTACCACTGTCTTCCCCCACTTCAGCCTTCACAATAAAGTAATCTCCAACAGAGGCCCCCAATTCTCATCTGCCTTCACATGAGAGCTAGCACGACTCCTCCAATATGACCTAGCCCTCTCCACCACCTACCACCCACAGACCAACAGAGAAACTGAACAAGTAAATCAAGAACTGGAAACTTACCTATGCCTCTTCTGCCAAAACAACCCCACAGCCTGGACAGATGCCCTACCCCTAGCTAAATTCCATCACAACTCCATGACCCACTCTGCCACCAATGATTTCCCCTTCCATCTAATGATGGGGTACCACCCATGCTCTTATCCCAAAATCGGACCCATGTTCATACAGGCAGTAGAGGACCACCTCAACAATCTCAGTGCCCTCCGCAACAAAGCCACTGCCTTCCTTGAAAAGGCTCAAAAGATCATGGCCACCTGATCAAAAGGAAGATATGTCCCCTTTAAACAAGGGCAGTTTGTGTGGCTGGAGGCAACCAACTTACCCATCAATCAAAACAAGAAAATAGCCCCGAAAAGACATGGCCCATTTGAAATAAGAAGAGTTATTTCCAACCTCGCATATGAATTAATCCTCCCCAAACAATGGAAAATTCATCCTGTCTTTCATGCCTTCCTCTTAACCCCATTTGTCAAAACCAAGGAACATGAACCAAATTTCCCACGACCTCTGCCAGATCTAGAACATGGAGAAGAAGAATACAAAATAGACTTCATCCTAAACCATAAAGGGAACCACCGATCAAGACAGTACCTCACTGCCTGGAAAGGCTATCCAATCTCTGAAGCTGCCTGGGAGCCAGAATGAAACTTTAGCAATGCTCGAGAGATCCTCACCGACTATAAAGACACACACCACCTCCGCTGAAAGAGACCATGACCCATTCCTATCTGGTCAACATCCCCAAAGCCTTAGACCTCTTCAAAGAAAATCTAGATTTCCTCTGTCGACACTTCCTAAAAGAAAAAACCATTACCCCCACCCTCCTGAATGAAGCCACCTGACATCAATTCCAACACTCCTACTTCTGTAAATTAGACTACTGCCCCTTTCACTACTCATACTGAATGTCCCTCAAAATCCCCATCCCTGACACTCCCCCTGTCTGCATTCACCACCTCTCCCCCTTCCTTAGAAAAGTCACCTTCACAGTCGTTCTCCAGTCCACCACCTTTGACAGCTTCCTCCGCACCCACCATGCCATAAATGGATCCCAATTCCTTTTCAACTTGGTTGGAATATATCAAAGAGTATACCTCCATTACCAGTTCTTCCTCCAGAATGACTCTAGGTATGGAACAGGACCCTTTGATTCCACCCTTGTTGAATCCCTCCTTGCCATACAAGGCAATGTCCTGGACCTTCTCTTCATGGCTGGGTTCTGCCAAGTGGTCAACAACATACCCCCTGAACAATTCACCTTTGTCATCCACCCCATGCTCAATGCTGTCACTCCCAAAAAGTGACGAACCTATCTATTCAACTCAGTTGTCCTGCCCCATCCTCCCATCTATTCCAGTAACCTTTTCTCTGGGACCTGTCCTGACCCCTCTCCTAGAAGACCTAGGGAACCCAACTCTCCTCCTCCTACCCAAGTTCCTTCCCCTGGTCCTCCTAGACCACCTACCCCCTTCTTACCCACTGTCAATATGGGTCAAGAGGAATTGTCTACCCCCAAGAACCACTTCCCCACTCCCACCAATAGCCAACAAACCCTGTGTGACATCATCAATTCCATGGGCTGAATGCGAATTCAATCCCCAATCCTGGGCCCAGGGGAATTGCGAGACCCCCCTTGAATCTCTGCTGCCATCAGCATGGGGTGGGGGAGACAGGGAAGGCAAGCAGCTTGCATATGCTTCATCTGTGGAAGCTCCAACCATCTACAACACAAATGCCCTCGCCATGTTCCTGACCAAAGCCCATTCTCTCCTTTCTCTGACATGGACCCCTGGAATTATGAGGTAAACAAGGGCAACCAGTCTGGTCCTGATAGAGACTAGATGGATGGGGACTATCCATCTTAATGAGGGGGCTAATGTTACAAATTCTGTTGATCTGCCACTATTGACTCTCTTTCTGTTCGTGACTAACTACTATCATGACTGACCACCACCTTACTTCTTTTGTTCTTTGACTCAATCCTTGACTACCCATCTCCATTGGATCACAGACCTCATTTCTTTCTCCTCTCTGATTGGACTCTCTCTGATCAGATTATAGTTCCTAAATTCCATCTTGATCCATTGTTCTCTCCTTTTGATGGTCCTCTTTGTTTGTCTCTTTTAGAAACTTTCTCTCGTATAAAAACCTTGTTCATGTAGTAGGGATAGCTAAGCTAGTTCTACACAATCAAAGCATATCTTCTGGTGTTCAAAGTCCTCATTCCACTTCTGAGTGAACGCTAGTACTTTCCTGGAGAATATCTTCTTTATAGGAAGGACCTCTTAAAAACAACTTCACAGAGGATCATTCAGCATAACAACACCCAGTCCACATCCTCACCAATTACAAAAATCTAACCTACTTCCAGAAGCCATGGAAGTTGACCCACAGATACACCAGATGGCAAATGTTCCTGCAAGACTACAATCTCACCTTTACCCACTAGCCTGGAACTGTCATGGCCCCTGCTGATGCTCTGTCCTGCAAGGACCACCCCACCATCTGCAACAACAATCAATCCCTTCAGCTCCTCTCCAATGATGTCTTTGCCCAATCACTCGACCTTGCCATTACTTCAAAAATCACCACTTCCACTGCCACCAACCCTCTGGTTGTGGACACCCTCTCTGCCCTCCACAAGGGATCATCCCTCCTCCCTCAGGCTAAACCGACAGACTGGGCATATAATGGTTCTCACCTCACCTTCCACAATCACACCTATATTCCCAAAGACTGTTAACAACCTCTCATCTCATCTATCCACTATTCCCACCATGGCGGTCATGCTGGCTTGGCCCACACCCTAGCCCTCCTCTCCCAGGACTACTGGTGGCCCAAAATGGCCACCTTCATTCACTGGTACATCACTGGCTGCATGACCTGCCAACAGAACAAAGTAGATACCCACCCTACCAGGCCCCCCTTGCTCCCCATCGCTTCCTTTGCATCCTGACCATTCCAACATCTATCCATGGACCTCATCACAGGTCTCCCCCCTAGTGGGATGATTGACTCTGTTCTGGTCGTGATCAACCATGGGCTAACAAAGGGGGTGATATTCATCCCATGCTCCAAGTCCATCTTGGTGGAAGGGATAGCCAAACTCTTTTTCATCCACATCTTCCCTTGATTTGGCCTCCATGACAAAGTCATCTCTGACCAAGGTCCTCAGTTTAGCTCCACCTTTGCCAAAGAATTAGCCTGACTCCTCCAGTACAATGTAGCCCTGTTCACTGCCTATCACCCACAAACTGATGGAGAAACTGAATAAGTCAACCAAGAATTAGAAACCTATCTTCAATTGTTCTGCCAAAACAACCCCTCCACCTGGACAGAAGCTCCTTCCCCTGGCGGAATTCCATCACAACTCCATGGTACACTCCACGACCAATGACTCTCCATTCCACCTTCTGATGGGATATCACCCCCAACCCTATCCAAAGATTGGCCCTACCTTTGTCCCTGCCATACAGGACTGACTCAAAAACCTAGCCTTCCTCCGAGATGAAGCCACAGCCTCTCTTGAAAAGGCCAGAACCATCATGGCAAACAGATCCAAGGGAAAGTTCACCCCATTTAGGCTAGGCCAAAAGGTGTGGCTGGAAGCCACCAACCTTCCCCTGAATTTAAACAAAAAAATATCCTCCAAATGATATGGCCCCTTTGAAATAAAAAGAGTCATATCAAACATAGCCTATGAACTAACCCTTCCCAAGCAATGGAAAATTCATCCCATCTTTCATGCATCACTCCTAACCCCTTTCATTGAAACTGACAAACACAAACCCAACTTTCCGCACCCTCCTCCTGATCTAGCATGAGGCAAAAAAGAATATGAAATAGACTATATCATATGGCACAGAGGTCATTACTGATCAAGACAGTAAATATCTCACTGCCTGGAAAGGCTATTCACTTTCCAAGGCAACTTGGAAACCAGAATGAAACTTCGGGAATGCATAGGAAGTCCTGAACGACTATAAGAAAGCCCATGAATTCAAATAAGTAAAAACATGAACTCCCCAATCTACCACTCTGAGATCCCCACCAAAGAAAACTTGGACTTCTTGCATAGAAACTTCCTCAAAGACAAAACCATCACCTCCACTGTTTTCAACAAAGCCATCTGCCACTGCTACCAACACCTTTGCTTTTGCCAATTAGACTACTGTCCATTCCACTACTCTTACTAGATGTCCCTGGACACATCTATCCCGACCATTCCCCCTGTTCATGTACACCATCTCTCCCCCTTCCTTTGAAAAGTCACCTTCGCCATCATACTCCAAGCCTCTGCCTTTGATAACTTCCTCTGCACCCACTACACCATCAATGGATCCCAATTTCTTTTCAGCCTGGTTGGAATGTATAGACAAGTCTACCTCCACTACCAATTCTTTATCCAGAATGACTCCAGATATGGGACCAGGCCATTCGATTCAGCCCTGGTTGAATCCCTTCTTGCCATCAGAGGCAATGTCCTGGAACTTCTATTCATCACTGGATTCTGTAGAGTCATTAACAATATTCCCCCTGAGCCATTTGCCTTCGTCATCCATTCCATGCTCAGGGCACTTACTCCCAAAGAACGGCAAACTTACCTATCTGACTCCATCATGCTACCCAATCCCCCTATCTATCCCAGTAACCTCTTCACCAGAACCTATCCTGACACATCCCCTTGAAGGACTGGAGAACCCAGTTCCCCTGCTCTGCTCTGAGTTCCTCCCCCTGCTCTTCCTTGACCACCTACCCTGTTCACACCCTCTGATGCTATGGATACAGAAGAACAGAACCCCACTCTCCCCAATTCCCTTAGTTACTTTCCCTGTCCTCCTTACTTGACTGTCCCATTAGGGAACTTGCTGTAGATTTACACCCCTGATCCTTTCCCCTTTCCGTCTCCCTTGATTATCAGAATATGGATCTTGTTTCTACCTCCTCTCTGTTTGAGATCCCCTCCAATCAGATTGTAGTTCCCCACTTCATTGTTCTGCCATTTAGGAGATCTTTTGTTACCTCCTTTTAGCCTTGCCTTGACTTCACTATAAAAGCCCAACTCAATTGTAGAAGTAGCCTAAGCTAGTTCTACACAATTCTGCGTATCTTCTGGTGTTTCAATATTACAAGTTTTTATTCCACTTGTGAGTGAACGCTAGATTCTCTTGGAGGAATAATCTACCTCTATAAGGGACCTCTACTATGGAACCATTGGAACATCGGAACCTCCGGAAGCACCCAGAAAATTGCTGGCATAACAGCCTTCACAGAAGCATGGCTTGCCAAAATTAAGGATGGCAGGATACCTCACAGAGAAACCCACTTTGGCATAATTAGGAGCGCATTCACCAACACCTTCACTGCTTATAACACTGCTGCCCAGGCACAAGTCAAACTCTCTTCACTGGTACAGGACACAAGAGATCCCTGAGGGTTCAAGAAATATGTATCAAGTTTCTTGCTCCTTACCATACAATCCAAGATCACTGATCTCAATGCTCTATTGGAATGGTACCTTAGAGGGCTTGACCCCCAGATTGCCACCCAACTCACTATGTCCAGTACTCTCCAAACTGCCACTTTGATGGAAGATGTCTACAAGAAATCATCAGAAATTGAAAGAAACTACAAGTGGATCAGAAACATCAGGAAATGTTATGCCAGCATTCTTCCATGAAGGTTCTTATTGATCCTGGTTGCCTAAGCTGGTCTGAGTCTCCTATTGAGGCAAGAATTCCTCAGGAGCATCTAGCATTATGTTACAAGTGGAACAAGGACTTATGGAGGTTGAACACCAGAAAATATGCTGAATTGCATAGAGCTAGCTTAAGCTACTCCTATGACAAGGATTGGGTTTTTATGGACAATGATATCTAAAAAGGGAGAACAATGGTCTGATCCAAAAGAAAGTAAACAATAGGTTTAAGGTGAAGGTTTGGGAACTATGATCTGATCAGAGTAAGAAACAAGATTCATAGTCTGGTAGAGATGGAACTATCAGAACAGAAAAGGGAAAAAAAAAGAGGAGAACAGAGGTAGTCAGGCAGACAGGGGCAGGAACTAATGGCATTGACAGAGGGGATATCCCAAGCTGACCCCAAACCAACCTATCTTGTAACATTAGCCCCATCATATGATGGATGGTCCCCATCCATCTAGTCCCAATCAGGGCCAGATTGATCACCTTCATTTACCTCATAGTCCCAGGGGTCCATGTCAGAGAAAGGGGAAAATGGGCTTTGATCAGGGATGTGATGAGGGCATTTTTGTTGTAGATGGTCAGAGCTTCCACAGATGAAGCATATGTGAGCTGGATGTCTTCCATGTCTTCCCCTCCCCATGCTAATGGTGGCTGAGATCCAAGGAGGATTGGCAGATTCCCCTGGTTTGAGGATAGGGAATTGAATTTGCATTCTTGTGATGAAGTTGACAATGTCCCAAAGGATCTGGTGGCTGCTGGTGGGGGTAGAGAAGTGGTTTCCTGGGGGATTTGATTCTTTCTGACCCATATTGACAGTGGGTGAGAATGGGGTAGGTGGTCGAGGAGGACCAGGGGGAGGAATTTGGGTAGGAGGAGGAGAGTCAGGTTCCCCAGGTCTCCTAGGAGATGGGTCTGGACAGGTTCTGGAGAAGATGTTGCTGGGATAGATGGAAGGATTGGGTAATATGATGGATTTGGACAAATAGGTCCTTCATTCCTCAGAAGTGACAGCTGTAAGCATGGGGCGGATAATGAAGGCAAATTGTTCTGGAGGTATGTCATTGACCACCTGACTGAATCTGGCTGTGAAAAGAAGGTCCAAGACATGGCCTCATATAGCAAGGAGGGATTTGACAAGGGCAGAGTTGAAGGGGCCAGTTCTGTATCTAGAGTCATTCTGGAGGAAGAATTGGTAATGGAGGTAAACTTGTCTATACATTCCGACCAGGCTGAACAGAAACTGGGATCCATTTATGGCATAGTGGGTTTGAAGGAAGTTGTTGAAGGCAGTGGACTGGAGAACTATGGCGAAAGTGACCTTTTGGAGAAATGCGGAGAGGTGATGGACACGGATGGGAGGGGTGTCAGGGACAGGAACTTCAAGGGACATTTAGTATGAGTAATGGAAGGGGCAGTAATCCAGCTTGCAGAAACATGAGTATTGATAGTGGTGGTGAATGGTTTCGTTTGAGAGGGTGGAAGTGATAGTTTTTCCTTTGAGGAAGTGTCTATGCACAAAGTCTAAGTTTTCCTTGGAGAGGTCAAGGGCCTTGGGGATTTCAGATAGGTAAGAGGGGGGCATGGGGATCTTTAGTCGAGGTGATGGGTCTCTTTATATTCTTGTAGGATTTCTTTGGCATTCTCAAAGTTTCGTTCTGGTTTCCAGGTTGCTTTGAAGAGTGGATAGCCTTTCCAGGCAGTGAGGTCCCGTCTTGATTGGCAATACCCTTTATGGTTTAGAATGTGATCTATTTTGTATTCTTCTTCTCTGTGCTCCAGATCAGGTGGGGGGCGAGGGAAATTAGGTCCATGCTTGTCAGTCTTGATAAATGGGGATAGAAGAGATGCATGAAAGATGGGGTGGATTTTCCATTGTTTGGAGAGAGCCAATTCATAAGCAAGATCAGATATGATCTTCTTAATTTCAAAGGGGCTGTATCTCTTTGGGGCCAATTTCTTATTTAAGTTGAGTGGAAGGTTGGTTGCTTCCAACCAGACAAACTGCCTGTAATGAACCTCTAAGAGATCCACTAGCCAGACGACAAGCCTTGCAGCTATACACCAAAGCTGGCTTAGAGAATAGAGAGAATAGCCTTAGTCCTTAATCAAGGTTCTTATGCTGGACAAAGCCAGTTAGACATGATGACAAGTGAATTAGACTGGGAAACTATTGTAGGGTGTACAGGGTTTATATATGTAGTGACTGTGTGCATGGACCAAGTGATGGAAATAGTAATTACTAAGTATGGTCAAAGTAAAGAAGTGAGATGGGAGAAAGAGAAGTTGATGATGGGAAAAAGAAAGTATGACAGTATGAGAGAAGAGCAGAAATTAAGTACACGTGTCATGATGTCATTGTGATCATGTGACTTTCCCACGGTCATGTGCAATATGTCAAATAATATGAAGTAAAAGGTGTTTTGTGATAAATCCAAAGAAGTTTGAAAATATTGTCTATCATAATACTACTCCCTTTTTAAGACTCGAATTGCAGATGAGTCCTGTGAAAGTTTGATTCAGTAAAGTTTTTGTATGGTTTAAATAAAGATTGAAAGTCCACAGTTGAAAGTCCTCAGAGTTTACGTGGTGCGGATGAGTTTTGACGGTGGAAATCAGCTACTACATTGGGAGCAGTGTTAATAATGTCCGAAGTTTCCCATGTAAAATCTGTTTCATCATAGCCCTTCCAGTGTACCAAATATTGTAGCTTCCTTTTTACAAAGTGTGATCCCATGATGTAGTCTATTTTGAACTGTTCCTCACCTTCTTCGTCTATCTCAATCGCATCTGGTCATTGTATGGGTTGACCAGGTAAAGTTTCTTGATAAGGTTTGATGTGAGAGATGTTGATGGTAGGGTGAATATGAATGGAGTTAGGGAGGATGAGTTCTACAGCATTTGGTAAGACCTTTTTGATCTGCTAAGGTCCGATCCATTTTTGGGTAAGTTTCTTTGCCATGTAAGGAAGTTTTAATTTATCAGTGGATAGCCAAACCTGTTGGCCAATAATGTACTCCAGTGCTTCCAACCTTCTTTTGTCAGCAAACTGCTTCATTCTTTCTTTAGATTCTAAGAGAGCTTGCTCTATCTCCTTGTGAGAACAGCCAATTTCTTTTCCAAATTCAGCACCTGGACCTGTTGCTTTCCCTTCGAAGCCCATGCATGGGGCATAGTTTCGTGTGATAGCGAATGGGATGGAACTGGTGGCAGTGGTGAGAGAGTTATTATAGGAGAATTGAGCCATTTTTATCCAATCTGCCCACGTCTCTTGCTTTTTGGATACATAAGAGCGGAGATATTGTTCTCATTCTCTATTGATATGCTCTGTTTGTCCATCGGTTTGAGTGTGGTAGGTAGTTGAGATTTTTTGTGAGATAGAGAGGAGTTTG
>JBBPKW010000011.1:40014-62649 GCA_038089475.1 Boletus aff. vermiculosoides | reverse complement strand
TCCACGTGATAAGTACGAAGGTGTCGATTCAGATGACGAGTCCTCCTCGTCAGACCCATTAGTCGGTGGTGACGATGAGGATGTCGAGTCAGAGGAGGACATGCCTCAGGTGGTCGGTGAAATCGAGTTTGATATGAATGAAGAAGCGGCAGAGTTTCTCGAGTTTTCACGCCAAACCTTGGGCATATCTGACGAAATGTGGGATGATATTGTGAAGGAACGACAAGGGCGAGGAGGTGTGTTTTACGGGGCTTGCGGTATATGAATGGATGGCTAACAATGGCGTCAAGC
The DNA here is from genome assembly GCA_038089475.1 of Boletus aff. vermiculosoides. Taxonomy (NCBI): domain Eukaryota; kingdom Fungi; phylum Basidiomycota; class Agaricomycetes; order Boletales; family Boletaceae; genus Boletus; species Boletus aff. vermiculosoides. The sequence goes on along the minus strand of JBBPKW010000011.1, from coordinate 62,358 downwards.
GTTTGTGCCAACGAGTGTAACGACAACGAGGAAGGCGACGATGACACCAAAGACAACGTCCGAGCAACCTCGCTCGTCAGTACCAGGTACCCACCCAAACGCGAGCGCCAACCTGGACTCCTTTGAGGCGGTCATGCAAGCCATGGACGCCGAGCTGTCGCGTCTGCGACAATCTACTGCTGGGTCAGGGCCGCAACCCCTGCCTTCACTGCCAACGAAAAAGGATAAAGGGAAGGCCCGTGCAGCCCCGGAAGATGTCGACGTCGAAATGGATATCGAGGCCTCCATGCAAGCTGAGCTCGAAAGCCTGTTGGAGCAAGAGGACGCCTCAGCCTCAGATGAAGAGGCTGGTAAATCGACCATGGATTACAACCTCATCAAAAATTTCCTAGAGAGTTTCAAAAGCCAGGCGGGTCTACCTGGACCGGTCGGGAATCTCGCTGGAAGATTGCAGCATGGCTGGACTTTACCCAGGGACGAATCATGAGTGCTGAGTTACGATGGTTACCCGCCTTTCTGGATCGCGTTTGATCGTCCGCGGGTGCTGTAAGACGCAGTGGTGGGATTTGCTGGGAAAGTTATGGTGGCAGTAAGTCGGTTAAAGTCTAGTAGGACTAGCCAAATCTTATCGAATGTGAAACGCACACCATTTCCGACCTCGGATATCGGGACATGTGCGTCGGTGGAACGTAGACGCCACCAGTGACTCTAACTACGGAACAGCCATGATACATGCAGTTCTGATCTGTCAGTCGTCTTTTAGCACCCATTCTCACTGTCTGCTCAACGCCGAAAATCTCAGTCAACACGTCGGGTATTCCAAGGCTGACCAAGTTCTACACGCCACTCCACCAGTCTTCTCAGACGGTCGTTCAAAAGATATTTTCTCTCATCTCAATCCGGCCAGCCGGGTTGTGCAATTTTCTGGATGCGCCGGAACTCGAGGCATTCCTCGGCCCCAAGGATGACTCGGACGAGCGCTGGCGGGTTGTGTACAGAAACTACGCGACGCTGTATTTTGTGTTCGTCGTGGACGGCGCAGAGAGCGAGCTGGGGATACTCGATTTGATCCAGGTGAGCGGAGATCTGATCAGTGCGTGTCGTGCAATGGTGCCACAAGGCCGGAACCCAAGGTGTTTGTGGAAGCGCTGGACCGGGCCTTTGAGAACGTCTGTGAACTGGACCTGGTGTTCCATTTCGACGAGGTAGGCTTCTACGGAAAGGATAGTACACGCTGAGTCATGAGATGAATCAAGGTTCACCACATCCTTGCGGAAATCGTTCAAGGCGGCCTCGTCCTAGAGACAAACGTGGAAGAGATCAGCAATTCAGGTGCGTGTCGGGCGTGTTCACTGTGCTTTTCTCGGTTGGGTATTTTTGGGCGGGAAGATTCTTATTTCACAGATGTGACATTTCATCATCGTTGTCGGACACTGACGGAACATCCAGCAAAGACAGCGTCCAAGGCACGAAAGGACTCGTTCGTGTCAGCGAATCCGCTCGCTTTGGGGACTGGCGTAGGAGGTGCTCGGAATGGGGCACTGCCGACACCCCTGGGGTGGTTGACAGACAAGTTGACGGGGGTGAGTGGACGATAGTTGCACCGAACGGAGAACAAAGCATGGATTTAGTATCGTACTATGGTAGTCCACACACACGCGTATAAAAAGATCACGTTGATGACTGAAAAAAGAGGCGACTATTACCGACTAGGTGGACAAGTGCTTGGTAAGACAAGGGAGAGAGGTAGCCTGATCGAGGGTAGAGCGGCGAGTTGGCAGGTTGTGTGACACCTGGATTGAATGGCTCCGAACTCACGCCACCAGGACTGATGTGCCTATGACACGGGTCAATGGAATTGCTCACACGCGAGCGAGAGGGGACATGCGTTTTTTCTTCTTTTTACCAGCGCCGACGGGACCCTTGATAGGGGCGAGGTCCTGTGGACTCGGGGCGGTGGAGGGTGCCTTCGGGGTTGGTGCTCTTTGGGAAGAAGGGGCAGGGGTCGATGCGGGCTGAGTAGATGGTGTCGTAAGGGCCGAGGCGGAGGGCATGCCGTTGTGGTCGGAGGGTTGGGGGCGAGATGGCGTTGTGTTGGAATGCAACGCGGTTGTCCTCATAGCATACATCATGAGTGAATTGTTTTGTTGTTTTTTAGGGCCATGGGGCTTGTGCCTTTCGGGGGCATCGATGGCGGGGTCGTCGGTGGGCAAGACGGCGAGGTCAGGCTTTTTTTGGGGAGTGTCGGGGGAGGAGTCGATTATGGGCCATACGAAACCGGAACGGGGGGTGTAGTCGGGACGATGTCTGCGAAGAAGGTCGAGGGAGGACTGGAGGGCGTTGAGAGAGGTGAGCTGGATAAGAGGGGCATGAGCGGCAGGCGGGGAAAGGAGGGACGGAAATACCAGTCTGTTTGAGAGGAGGGTGTAGACATCGGGGGACTGGTAGATGCGGTTGTTGATGATGAAATAGGCGGCGAGGGGTCTGACTGGGGGGGAGATGTGGTCGAGGGAGAGGGGGCGGAATCAGACAGACCTTGATCTGGGGAGAGACGCTCGCGCTTGTGGATGATGAAGAGGGAAGGGGGCGAGGCATGTGCGAGGGCGAACTCGATACCGGTGAAGCGTCTGGGGAGGGATGAGCGGGGGAGATGAGATGCGGGGTCGGGACGGACCTGAGTTCGTCTGCCTCGTTGAGGAAGGGTGTACCAGTGTGGATGGTCTGCATGCGAAGGACCTGGTTGTTACTCTGCTTGTCGTAGAACATGGACGTCGAAAAGTAGTCGAACACATTCTCTTTCGAGAGCGGACCGTGGGCTTGGATCCATTCGTGCCAGATGAAGAATCGGTGCGAGTAGTCGTCCCCGGGGTGGAGATCCTTGTCGTCCATACCGTGCGACTTCTCCTTGTCGTCCATTCCTGGAGTACCCCTCTCGTTCATACCGTGCGACCCTCCCCCGATTCCCTTTAAAATGTCCCCTCCCAGCTACCCCTCCATCATGGGCCCCCGATGCTCCCGACCCTCCGTGCTATCGCCCACCACCTCCGCAGACATGTCGGCGCGGGGATCCTCTGCTCCATCGGCTACTTTGACCCGTCAGTTCCTCCCCTGCTCATCACCGCACACGCTCACCCCCCTCAGCGGAAACTGGTCCGTTGACATCCAAGCCGGCACAACATTCGGCTATCGTCCCATGCTCTCCGTCATCCTCCTCTCCGGCATCATGGCCGTCCTCTTCCAGGTATCTTCCTCCCTCCCCCGTCCCATGTACATCCCTGACCTCCACAGGTCCTGGCCACTAGACTCGGTTGTGTCACCGGTCTAGGTCCTCCCCCCCTTTCCCCCCCTCTCTCCCACTCACCCCACCTTTCCAGACCTTGCCGCACATTGCCGTATTCTCTTCCACGACCATCCAAAATACCCCCGGCTCGTCCGATTCCTTCTCTTGTATCCCCTCTACGTCCTCGCCGAACTCGCAATTATAGCGACCGATCTCGCAGAGCTCCTTGGCTCTGCAATAGGTATCTCCTTGCTTGTTCCCGCCCTCCCTATATCGGCCTGTGTCCTCCTCACCGCCCTCGATGTCTTCATCTTTCTCCTCATCACAGACCAGACCCATCCCGGTCGTCCCGCCAGGCTCGTCGAAATCGTCATCATCCTCCTTGTACGGTCCCATTCTCACCTCCACCCCGTTACTCATCCCCTTCAGGTAGCTGCTGTCTTTGTCTCTTTCATTGTACTCATCATCGATGTCAACCCTGTCTGGTCCCAAGCCTTTCTCGGCTTTGTGCCCTCCAGCGAACTCTTCAGTACCCACCCAAATGCCGCCTATACAGGTGCTTCAGCTCAATTGTTCCTCCACTTCTCTACCTCACCTTCTCTTGTCTAGCCATCAGCATCGTCGGTGCAACGATCATGCCCCACGGCCTATTCCTAGGTTCTCATGTTGCCACCCAAGATCGCCTCTCTTCAACTCACTCTCCACCCCCACAACACTCGTCCTTCCAATCCATCTTGCGACAACGTTGGCACTCAATGTTCTCCATCACAAGAACTAGCCACGATGATTTAACGGACAGATCTACACGTCACGGACTGCGACAGAACAATTCTCTTTCGTTCATACGAGCCCATCTCACCCACGCCATCGTGGACATCATCTTTAGCCTGCTTGCTGTTGCTGTACCCATCAATTCTGCGTGCGTTTTTTTCTCCTGGACGCGCAATGGTTTTTGACAGCCAACACTCAGAATCCTCATCCTTTCTGCCGCAGTGCCTTACGACGCGTCTACTTCGTCATCTGTCGGGATATCCAGGATGTATGACCTCGTCCTCAATACCATTGGCAAGGGTGAATTGTTCGATCCCCATGGTCCTCTCTTGGTTACTCATGATTTTCCTCAGGGGCCGCGTTCCTTTTCGCGCTTGCACTCGTATTTTCTGGCCAGGCAGCCAGCGTCACAGCTACCTTTGCAGGCCAGGTCGTTTCCGAAGGTTTCATACTTTGGAATCTCTCCGTGAGTCGTCGCTCGTGAAATTATCACCTTGTCCTCATACCTCTCTTCCCTTTTTGTAGCTATTCCTTCGCCGTCTTATAACGCGCCTCCTCGGCTTGATACCCTCCATGATCGTCGCTATGGCATTCGGACGCGCGGGCCTCAATACCCTCCTTGTCGCATCACAGGTCGCGCTTTCGATCGTTTTGCCGTTTGTCGCGTTCCCGCTCATATACCTCACTTCCTCGAAAGCCGTAATGTCCGTCAGCGCTCCCAGAGCAACCCTCGAGACGAATGATCAGATGGACCAAACGCCGAGGACCGACTCTCCCGGTGCTATCCGTCAAGAGCCATCGAGCGCTATACTGTCCGAACGCTCAGAGGTTATGGTAGAAGAGGTCAAGACTATCGCAATCGACAGACCTGTAGCCACTTCCAACCCACAACTACACAGCCACATGATCAATTTCAGCAACAGTTATGTCGTATCAGCGGTGGCGTATGTAATGTGGCTAGTCATTTCTGTCGCCAACGTTTACGGGATTGTCGTATTGGGTCAATATGGGTAAACGAGTACACAGCGACCAGGTAGACATTCATGCTGTCTTTCAAAGACTTGAACACGCGCACTAATCATACACGAATACAAACAACCGATTCTGCGATCCATCAGAACGCCACTTTCTCCGTGAGACCATCCATCTCCCGCTCATAACAACGGTGCTGACTGATCTGATAGCCAAAGTTGGAGACGAACTCCTTCGAGTCTGCTTCAAACTTGAGGAGACCAGTGGTCATCGAGGAGGCGCTGTATCGCCCCGTGGAAACCACTCCGTAAGACGACACCACTCCGTCATCATGACCACCAGGAGCAAAGAGATTGACTTTGGGTAGCTGGACAATGTCGCGTAAAAAGCCTACCGCTATGACAGTCGACCAAAATCAGATACATTATTCAGGTTGGCAACAACCTTCGCACCTTCGCCGACAGCAGCAATGGGTTTGCAATGTCCGAACGCCTCCCTCACCCAGTGTATCACACGACCATTCTTTGCGAGAGCCTTGACATGTTCTGCCCCAGATGGGATGTAGATGGCGTCGAATAAAGTTGACCGTTGCCCCTCGAAGTGATGGTCGGCAAACACTCCAAGTCCGACATCTTGGCTTGCCATGGGACGTATATGTCCGCGCCGCGGTCCAATAATATAGCATACAGCCTTATAACTGGTCAATGCAGCGCGAATGGCCTGCATCTCGACCCCATTGAAACCGTCGGCGACCAAGATGGCAATGCGACGAGAAAGGATAGTCGATTCTTTTGGCATGAAGTCTGTCTGTGACAAACCCTTACTCTTCTTTCCATGATTGGGACGCCCAGGTTGACTTGGGATGTCGCCGCCTACTTTAGCAGCCACGGACTTCGCGAGCTCCAGATTGATGTTGGTGAGCACGTTGACGTAAGACCTGTAGACCACAGGATCCTCGCAGTGGCTCAGTTCGAAGGAAATGGCGTTAGCGAGGTGAATCTTCTCGTAAGAAGCAAGAGAGTTGACAAAAAGCTGGGCATGGTTAAAGTGCTCTTTGAACTTTTCTCCGCGCGCCCGTTGTTTAATGCCCTCAAGACGTTGCGCATATCTGGGACTGTATCAGCGGGACCATGATAGCTTTCAAAATAGCTTACTCGATATAACCACCTTCCTTTGCAGGAACGGGTTGTCCAATATTCTTGCGGTTAGGCCAGTAGTTGATGTCGCTCTTGACTATTCGATGACGGGCTTTACCATCTCGATTATGGTTCAACATTGGGCAGACGGGACGGTTGATAGGGAGCTGGATTTCGGTCAAGATCATCACTGTAGAAACAAGGCGACCGCAGCAACCTACCTCTTGAAAATTAATCCCAAGTCTGGTTATTTGAGTATCAAAGTATGAGAAGTTGCGACCTTGCAACAAAGGGTCGTCGCTGAATCCGATTCCCGGAACAACGTGGCTAGTACAGAATGCAACTTGTTCGGTTTCAGTGAAGAACTCGTCGACGACACGGTTCAAAACCAGTTCGCCGATCTCTTCAAGAGGCACCAGTTCTTCCGGCCACACCTTCGTCGCATCCAGAATATCAAAATCGAAATCATGTTCGCGGGCTTCGGGGATAGCCTGAATAGCAAACTTCCATTTGGGATATGTCCCATTGTCGATCGCCTCGTTCAAGTCTTTCCGATGGAAATCAGGATCTTGCCCAGAGATCTTGAGTGCTTCATCCCAGAGAAGACTGTGGACACCAAGTTCGGGAATGAAATGGAACTTGACAAAATGACGATCGCCCTTGTCGTTCAAAAGAGTATACGTGTTGACGCCGAAGCCTTGCATCATCCGGAAGGAACGCGGGACACCGCGGTCAGACATGACCCACATTACCATATGAGATGCTAGTAGCAGCGTCGGCAGGATGGCAACAAAATGTATGCTTACAACTTACACTCGGGTTGGAGACCCACAAAGTCCCAAAAATTATTATGAGCACTTTGACCGGTCGGAACTTCGTTGTGAGGCTCGGGCTTTACGGCGTGAACAAAGTCGGGGAACTTGATGGCATCCTGGATGAAAAAGACAGGAATATCATTGCCGACGATATCCCAGTTACCCTCCTGTGTGTAGAATTTGACTGCGAACCCTCGAACATCCCGGACCGTATCCTACGCAAAGGCACACGGGTGAATGTGAGTAAAATAAACACTGGCGTACATACGGCACTTCCTCTCGCGCCCTGGACCGTGCTGAACCGAACAAACGCAGGTGTTATGCGCGATGAGTCCGTCAGCACTGGTGCGTAGGTGTATTTTGAAGCGCAATTGTCAAATACTTTGAAATATCCGTGGGCTGCAGCACCACGAGCATGCACGACACGCTCAGGGATGCGCTCATGGTCAAAGCGATGGATTTTCTCGCGGCCAATCTGGTCCTCGAGCAATATGGGACCGTTCGATTCACCGCTAGAGCCGATCACCCTGAGCCTGGTGAACACGAGTTAATTAATACGCGGAAACCAACTTCTCTGGCACGCACCAGTTGTCCGTATCAGAGACTTTGACGCCATGATCTGTGGTCAAATGTTCGCCAGTCTGCGGCTCTTGGATGTCACGCTGCAGGTCGACAACCTTGTCCGTTGAAGTGACAACAGTGATAGCTTTTTTCGCAGATTCCAAGAGAGAAGACATGATAGGCAGGAAAGAGAACGACCGTAAACAAGATGATCCATTTCTCGAATTTATGTAGTCGTCTGCCCCTAAGACAGGAATATTGCGTCATTGGTGACGAAGAGGATCAAAGTAACCTCTTCCATCTTTGGGAGGAAAATTGGTCAACTCGGGAAGTGCCGACCCGACCACAAGTCACCTAGAATCGACCAAAATTTATTTCAAGACCACGTAAATGTAATTCGAAAGGCAGAGATACTTTGTTAAGACAGTTAATGTAGAAGTACTTATGTATAGTAGTGTCCCGCTTGGTCGTCCAATACTGCCCCCTCACATCCATGTATCAAAATTTCCCACGACTTTTGGTTGCGGCAGGAATATTGCGACACAAACTTGTCGGGAAGCGTCAAATACCCCTATCCCCTCTGCGCAGGATTCCGCACAAGAGAGGAGCCTGCCCTGGAGCACACGCCATACAGTCGAGTGGAACGAAGACAAAATAGATTAGACATATAAACCAGAAAATTTTATACAGAACAGAAATACGAATTGAGTATTCAACAGTCCACAAAGAAAACGGTCATAATCGACTCGATAATAAGGGAACTGGGGAAAAAGTGGTATGATTGGATAGACATACTGCCTGAAAATCCTCGTCAAGGCACTGTACGCAGGCAGGGAGCTCGAGACCACGCTCGTCACTAGGTTCGTGGTGCAGCACGAACGGTACGATGCGTAATACATCGATAAAGAGGATAGCGTAGAATGATATGAAACGTCATCTTGGCGCGCAGCAGACGAATCAACCATCAACTACGACGAAGCGATTGGCGAAGTTGTTCGCCCAATCTGCAAGATAAATTAGAAAGACGGTTACGCAGCCAGACATGAACGAAACTCACGCATAGGATAGTCGGATTTGTGGGTTAACTCTTACTTGACATCGGCGCAATTGCACTGAGTGGCTGTACCAACCCAACCTTTGCCACAGTTATCACACCAGCCCCTTGGGCCACTGTCAACGCCGATGGCCTTGGTAGTCGTAGAGGGGGTGGAGGAGACAGTCTCGTCACGGTGAATACTAACCAAGTGACGACCCAGATCATGTTTGCGGCTAAATGAGCGCCCGCATGAACGATGGGGGCAAACGTGGGGTTTGAGGCGGTTGGGGTCATGAGTTGCCATGTGGGTCTTCAGATTATAAGCTCGAGCAAAAGCTAGTAGGAACTACGATGAGCACAGAAAAAGGTAAGAATGAACGAGAACTAACCTCGTGGACAAGTTGGACATTGGTATTTCTTGCGAGGATCTTCCTTGGACTGATCTTCGACACCGCGGATTGACCTGGCTTGCGGCACAGGAGACGCGGTAGCGGACAGTTGGGCCATATTGGAGGGAGACATGGTGTCAGCGCCGATAAAGCCGAGACCATAGAAGTCGGCGGTTGTAGACTTGGGAACGGCAGGGATACGTGTAGCACCTCCGTAGTCAGAGAAACTTGTACGCTTGAAGACGGGTTCGGCGGCAGGCGCAGCAGGAGCGCTGCGTGGACTGAGGGGTAGAGACCCGAAGGTGCTGGGATCCACAGTCACAGGAAGGTTGTTATTGCCCTGCACGGCATTACCGCCGTAGTCGGAGCAGCCACTACCACCGATGCGAGCCCTTTGAAAGTCCATTTCAAGGTCGAGGGGGAATGAGCAGTCGGTTGCAGGATACGAAGAGTCGGAGAAATTATAAAAGGACTCGGAGCGAGTAGAGAGTGTTTCGTATGCACTCTCGGAAGAGACGGTAATAGTAGAGGGAGGACCACACGTTGGGGTATCGGATCTCAAAAAGGAGTAGGCGTCGTTGGAGTCTACGGTAAGGAGCTGAAACTGGACTTCGTTGAACGCCGCGAGGCTGGAGTCCAATTCAAGTTCAAAGAGATCGGGGTGGGGGGCGAGGATGTCAGATGGCGAGTGAAATGAAACAAAGTCGAGGCCTTGCTGTTGCTTGGCGTAGTCTGAGCCATATGTATCAACGGCGGAATAAAAGGTGTCGTTGAGAGGGTCAGACATGGCTGGCTGGAGTACTGCGGAAGGTGTCTTGTATGACTGCTTTTGACTTGGATCGTACTTCCGCAAGGCAAATTGGTGGGGGTGGGACCAGAATGGAGTGGTCGGGCAGAAGGCAAGCTGGTTGCTGCGGAGCACGCAAGCATCGTATATATTCACCGTTACATCAGCATGATTTCCCACCTTGTCACACTGCCTCGTAAGCACTCTTTCCGTCGGCATTCGCGCCGTCGCAACGTTGGATAATTATCATCACGTCAGCCCCTCCCGGAGTCACACTGCGGAAATTGCGCCAAACTCGTACTTACTAGCAAGATGCCGGTCAACGTGTTCCAACCCCGATTGTCCTATTTGCATTACCAGCTCCCCAACGTGCTCTAATTGCGAACCCGTTCTGCCCGCTTTCTTCATGTCCAATTCAATCCCGCCACACCTCAACGCGGAGGGCGCCTACCACCGATCACCTCCTTTCGGCCTCCTTTCTGATCGGGGTCGGCTGTCACACACGTCTCATGAAGCTTTACCCCCGACCACTCCGATGGCGGTGTATTGCATATGACCCAGGCTCCCCATTCAGAGACATTTTGCTGTAGAGTCTCTGTGCAACCACTCGGCAAAGGTTGCGCAGCCTGATCATGGGACTCGAAATGTATGTTTCCGCAGTACAAACTTCGAGTCTGAAATACTTTGAGAGTTCACCATTCTCACTTGTCGACCCGGCAGGAAAGAATCATGCGTTTCGGTTTCCACGCGACGTATCACCACCGCGGGCTATGCCTGGCACTGGCATCCCTATGTCCCAAATCCTCCTTTGTCGTTGTGTCAGTTGTCAACACGGGTTCACAACCCTGACTGCATGTTAATTAATCAATCGTACTCATACATTGGAGGCTGTAGCTTCCTTTGGGCTGTGACGGATGCTGTATCCCGCCATTTGTAGCATCCAGCTATGATCGCCAAGAAACACGACCACCTATGCCACAGTTTTGCGCCCATCGATTCGAACCACCCTCATGCTTAGACACGTACTACGTCAGACTGGTGTTAGTTTCCGTGGATCACACTCTAGAAGAGTCAACCCGTTTTCAAGTTGGAACGGAAAGTTGTCATGTTATAGGTTTGACCTCAATCGTAAACGTCGCCCGCCTAGCTCAATCGGATAGAGCGTCAGACTCTTATGACCTAGGCGATCTGAAGGCTGCGAGTTCGACCCTCGCGGTGGGCTAGTATTTTGTCTAATGAACTCATTTTCATTTGTTTATTTTCTAGTCCCTCGCGGAGAGCAACGGGAACTGTCTGCACTGGGTTGCCTTGGAAAATCCAACTCTGACTTTGCGCTATTGCTCTTGATGTCCAGAAAGAGGGACGCCGATGTAGCTTTCTCGGACCACACACACACGAAAGATGCTTAGGGATAATGATATATAAAGTATTCCGTCCGTGCACCCCATAGGTCAAGTGTCTATCAGAATACCTAGAAGAGTATCTGGCATGGTGTGAGCTAGTTCACCGCGGCTCATGGGATATCGTCAAGTCCATCGATTCGCAGTCGAATGGCCAGCATCCTGGTTATCCACGGAAAGTGCAACAACTATTCCAATAGAACATTGAGTTCATCTCGCAAAGACGAGAGGAAAGCACGCACGTAATCATATAAGGTACAGTGGCTGCTGATAAGCAAGCAAACGCTGCCCAACTGAGGTATATTCCATTCCCATACGAGGCCTCAATACCGGACGTGACACCTTGGGCAAGTTGCATCGTGTTGACACTTTCAACTTTCTTAACTATCGCGGTCCAGATGGCCGCTCCGATTAAGATGAATAGTGCAGATAGAACGGACATTGCGGCCGAAAAGAGGAACAGAACAGTCCTCCGAAGTACCCCGCTGTCAAGAGGTGTAAATGGCGATGCGAAATGGGGAATGGAATGGAACCCACGTGAACAATGAAAGCGCAGTGAAGATCGTGCCGAGTAACAGGAAGTAGTATGCAACATGAGAATTGGTCCCCAAGTACGAGGAGTTGATGAAAGTGGTGTCAACAAAAATGTAGGCCGTAAGCTGTGAATAATTAAGGAGCATGTCGGACGTGATGACGGTATATGGCTGGAATTTGGCCGCGGCGGTGTGATTTGAGCATTGTCCAGCAGAACTGTTGACATAGGCACAGTAAGAGTAAAGACCGAACTCATACTGTTGCCTGATTCCGGCTCCTTGTCCAAGGGGAGACGAGGAATTGGCCGTGTACAGTCCTTGGATGGGATCACCAATTGTTTGGTATAATGCTTGGCTTTAATTCTCTTAGAACCTTGATAGTGTTGTAAGTACAAGAACCACTCACCCATAACCCGAAACATTGACAGTAGCCTAGTGAGATGGTCAGGCTTGAAAAGGTTGTAGAATGCATTGGAAGAATTACCATAGAGATTCCATGAGGGACAGTAGATGTATTGATTTGTCCTACCTATGTAAACTCGATAAGGTGTACATGTGATGCACCCTACTGGGACCTACATGGACAAAGATTAACAGCAACAGTGCTGCAAAGCTGAAGAACGATTAGACATGCGGGGACAAAAAAGCTAGAACCACGCACGAGAGAAAGGAAGCGCCTGCGATGCAGTATTCCCCCCTCATGACAATAACATGAATGAAGAGCGAGTAGATGAGGAAAGGGAGATACGGCGCGGTAAGATGGATGTTGAAAATGCGGCGGCCTCGAGGACATGTTGCCTGATGAGGATGTCTTTACGGCACCGCCGGAGTCGTGCCGAGTTAGCTAATGCTCCGATTGAATTGTCGTTCGCTTGAATGAAACTCCGCCTCCTGGACCTGGGGTGCTTGCACCTACCAAGTTGGTAAGTGCAGTGACGTGGATGCGCGATAGAGCAAAGCTTGATTATTTCCTTCTCCCTCTACCTTCTGTCTTAGCATAGTAATCCAGTTAAGCGCACGCTACCTTCTGCAATGTCCAGGCTTGCGTCAACAAAGTCCCCGATTCGCGACCTCGTCACTTCTGAACCTGGGCTTGACCCTGACCCGCGGAACGACCACGATGACAGTCCAGGTAGAAATATCTCACCCCAAGAACGTATTAAGAGAGTCGCAGCGAGAACCATGGACCTTGGAAGGAGTTTCACTAGCCGTCCTCGTTCGCCAACCTTGACATTACATCCTGACTGCAAACGCGCACTCAGCCTAAAACGGAAGGATAGAGGCAAGGAAGCACAAGCTTCACGGGGCCAAGGACAAGGTGGTTGCTTTTAGTAAAAATGTTTCTACATCACAGGCTTGCTCAATTCTCTCAAGGTTATAATCACTTTACCATACCTCCACAGTCTGGTGGAGCGCAAACGATGGATCATGCAACCCCACACCATCCCACCGCGCAGGCTGTCCCGAACGATGATTCACCCTTTATCACACCTCCATCGCCAAAGCTTGCACCTACACGGCCCGTGTCGCAGTCTTTTCGAGATTTCGGTTCAGTGCGTGTGGCATATCCTTCCTGTCCGCGATGTTTCGTTAATGATGTATTGTCGGAATGCAGATGCGTGCAGGGACTCAGACCCTCATTCAGGCTCTTCAGGCTCTTCCTTGGGTGGAAGATCCGGATGAAGTGGACGAACCAATACCTCGAATCGATCCCCAAATGGATTCTGATAGTGACGAGGAACCGACTGGTAAGTAAAACTTTGATCTGTACCTTTAGACTCGATATATCTGAGTTTGGGACCCAGGGACGCACATGGCCTCTTCTATACACGCTATATATCGTCCTGTTTCCCGCTTGAGACGGAGGGAAACCTCGCACCCTGTTTTGCCAGGGAAAATATTTCCCGCGCAGAATGACGTGGATGAGGCGCCCCATGCGGAACCCGATGCGAATTTAACCTCTGACGATGACATTGACGCCGATGACTTCGAGGCGACGACGCCACGGCCAGTCACCTCTCAGAAATACCCAGAGGCGGCACACATATCATCTTCGACTGTACAGCTTGGGCCAGCAATGAGACGAAGGGTACCGAGCCACGCAGGCAGTATGGTAACGGTCAAGGTCACTCGACGGATTCGTTTGGCAGAGAAGTTGAAAGAAATATTTGATCTGGAAGCTATCAACGAGGTGCTGGCAGGTACGTGAATTCGTCTACTCTCAGTCTAAGTCTCAACGGAAATCAGAAATGCCATGTTGGCTCTTACGCTCTGTTTGTAAGTCCTATTCCATCAAGCCGATGGTATATGATTTTCAGTTACGTCCAGTGTTACAGGGATACATGTATCTCACAAACTCTCACCTATGCTTCTTTGCTCACATGCCGAGCAGAGAGGTACTGATTTAATAAGCCATAAAGATCTATACTCACATAGACCTAGGACCAAATTCTCAAGTCCGGCACTCTTAGCAAGAGAGCCACACGAACAAAGCGTTGGATCAAGCACTGGTTCGTCCTCAAGAATGATACGCTTTCCTGGTACCAGTCCTCTTCGGTAACTCATATATCTAGATTTATGATGTTTGCTGATGTTACTCAGGATCCTTATTTCCTCAACGGAATCGTCGACTTGCGTTACGCGATTTCTTGTGATCCTACGGATGAAAAGGAGTTTCGGCTACGTACTAATCAAAAGACACTGCTATTGGCTGCAGATTCTGTTCCAAGCAGAGAAGAATGGGTGAAGGCAATACGCAAGGTTATATTCAAAGCGCAGAACATGGGGGACACTGTAAAAGTAAGTCATAGTACGCGTAGCGGTATTCGCTTCTTACTCCTTTCAGATTGCCGTACCATACTCCGTGATTCTTGATGTGGAGAAATCAACAGCCATTGAGTTCAGTGAAACCATCGAAGTCAAAGTGCTCGACAAGGAGGAACATTATTCGGTCGATTCGTACTTTTTTGCCTACTTTCACGACATACAAGATGCTTTGGAACACATCCGGGAGGTTGTGCGTTCCAATAGATCGTCTCCTGCCAGTTCACCACATGCCGTACTGGATACCACTGCCGCTCGTCATGCCTTGGCGGTCCACGGTATGGATCGCGCTCGCAGTCTCCCTTCACCGGACGCCAAGAACAATACGTCGTTCCGATTATCCTCTTTGCTTCGACCGCTTCAGGAATCACTTCCATCTACCTTGACGCGGATATATAACACTCCGGAACCCTCTGGAGGTCCTGAGGATTTTACCCACATATCAAAGCGGGGCGGTGCATCGTTCGTGCCCCTGACGTCTTCACCCTTGCCTTTGTCTCCCAGCTCTGGGAATATTGCTGCTACATCTCCAAATGGACTATCAACTGATTCTTCGTTGCGCATTCACACTTATCCGCCATCAGCTTCTACAGGAGATATTAGCTCGGTACCGTTCTTGAGCAAGGGACTAGCAGCAAGTGCACCTTGGAACGTTGGAGTACCATCATGGCTAAAAGTTCCCCGTAAAGGCGTAAGCGCTACCTCAAACAGCACTGTGCCATCTACGTTTTCCGAGTCTCAAGATGATGGAGGTGTGCGCGAGGTCTATGAATCGTCGACTCCTGGGCAAGGTTCCGGAGCCTCCAGCGAGCTTGGCTATAGTGTACTCGAGACATCCGAAGCAGCAGTCGATCAAGAGATGGCAGACAAATTTAAGGCCGCATTTGCCTTTGACGACAAAGAAACGCTACTTGGATGTAGGTAGCTCATTTCACTTTGGGGCATGATTCTCAAAACACATCAAGACTTTTCAGGATACTTATTCCGGTTTTTGCCAATTTTCGGACGTTTATATGTCTCTTCAAATTATTTCTGTTTCAAGTCCACAGGTCCTCTAAGCACGAGGACTAGAGTACGCTTCCGATATTTCATGTATGGAAACTCGCTGATAATATTTATTTAATAGATGATATTACCCATTCGTGACATCCTGACCGTGGAAATGACTAAGGCTACGCGCTATGGCCACCACGGCCTTATCGTCATGATTAAGGGCCACGAAGAGCTTTTCTTTGAATTTGGTTTCGAAGATAGGCGGCAAGCTTTCGTGTCTATTCTGGAGCGCCAGATAGAAGACATCAGGAAGCGGCCAAACACCAGCGAAGCTCCAGCACTGAGCCGAGGCAAGAGGGATGCACTTATCTTGGAGGAGTTCGAACCACGGAACTCGCTCAGCAGCGACAGCGATCCCGGCCCGTCATCTGAGGCGATGTCTGAATCTTTACCTGCTGTGATGTTTACATCAGCTTCCTCGACGTTTTTGACTTTCAAGCCCAAAGAGTCGTTACGCTTTACGTTGCTGACCATCGGCTCAAGGGGGGACGTTCAACCTTACATTGCACTCGCAAAAGGATTGATGGCGGATGGGCATCGGGTGAAAATTGCAACCCACGGAGAGTTCCGAGCGTGGATTGAATCAGTCAGTATCCGTATTTCTTTACTCGCACTATCTAACGATCGTTGAAGCATGGAATTGAGTTCGGTTATGTCGGTGGTGATCCAGCAGAATTGATGCGCATTTGTGTTGACAATGGCACGTTTACGGTTTCGTTTTGGAAGGAGGGGCTGCTTAAGGTAAGTATGCTGGAATTATTTTATTACTCGGCTCCATTCCAGATTTAGTTCCGTGGATGGCTCGATGATTTGCTAAAAACATCTTGGGAAGCTTGCCAAGGGACTGATGTTCTTGTGGAGAGTCCGAGTGCGATGGGAGGGTACCATATCGCTGAAGCCCTTAAGATCCCCTACTTCAGAGCATTTACGATGATTTGGACGAGGACGAGGTGAGTAGTTGTGCTGATTTTGAGTTGGGCTCGATCTAGAACAAAGTCAAGGGCGTACCCACACGCTTTCGCAGTGCCAGAGCGCAAGGTACGAGTGTCTCTGCTCGGAATGTGTGACATCCTGATGGTTTGTTAGATGGGCGGTGGTTATAACTACATGGTACGAAGACCAGTAATCCTATTTCACAGTCGTCACTGAAGAACTCCATATCAGACATATGTCATGTTTGACCAAGTATTTTGGCGCGCGATGGCCGGGCAGATTAACCGCTGGCGCCGCAATGTACTACACTTGGATAATACGAGCCTGGACCGTATGGAACCCCACAAGATTCCCTTTCTGTATAATTTTAGCCCTACAGTTACTCCTCGACCCTTGGATTGGCCCGAGTGGATTCGAGTCACTGGTAATTCACTTGTCCACCCGTACATCGTCTCTCTTACGCGGAACTAGGTTTTTGGTTCCTCGACGATGCTGACGTTGGGGCGAAGAAATGGACTCCTCCCCAGGACCTCCTTTCTTTCATCGGCTCTGCTCGTCAAGCTGGCAAGAAAGTAGTGTACATAGGTTTCGGCAGCATTGTGGTTCCGGACCCCAAAGCAATAACCCGCTGTGTTGTGGACGCCGTTGTGCAAAGTGGAGTTTATTGTATCCTCTCCAAGGGTTGGTCGGATCGACTGCATACGCAGGCAGTGGAAGCATCCCAACCTGAGGAACCACTTCCGAAACAAATATACACTATCTCGTCGATTCCACACGACTGGTTATTCAAACGCATCGATGCAGCTTGCCATCATGGTGGTGCTGGTACAACTGGGGCAAGTTTACGAGGTTTGTACAATACTCACCACTACTCGGGTAGTTGAAGATTGACACTTGTGTAGCCGGGATCCCGACAATTATCAAGCCTTTCTTCGGAGATCAATTCTTCTGGGCTGATCGTGTCGAGGCACTGGGAATCGGCACTGCTGTCCGCAAGTTAACTGTCGACAGTTTGAGTCAAGCCTTGACTTTGGCAACCACCGATCAGAAGCAGTCCGAGCGCGCGAGGCTAATCGGGGAAAAGATTCGCTCTGTGAGTAGTCTTGACATAGAATTGGGCCCTCGTGCTCAGATTTCGTAGGAAAACGGTGTAGCTACTGCAATCGAGGCCATCTACCGTGACTTGGATTACGCCCGCTCCCTGATTAGGCGGCCCTCCAACGGAACTACAGGCTTGATGGAGGGAGTTAGTGCAGCGAAGGAGGAACAGCTTTCCGATGCCTCTACATCGTCTCTGGACCGTTCGAGCCCCCGATCCCGCTACGATTCATTTGGGTCACAGCGGGGTAGCGAAGATTGGAGTGTCATCTCCGATGCAGAAGACAGACGATCCTCTTTTTCATCTGGGAGAAGTAACGGTAAGATGGACCGTTCGGCGACGCTGAAACGAAACAGTCTTGCCGCTGCAGTAATGTCCGTCCTACCTGACTCACTCACGTATTCAACCCACCGGCGTTCTAGTTCTACATCCTCCGCGCAGCCGTGAATATTTCAGTGGTTACCCAGATTGCCTTCGTATCTTTTTAGGGTCCACTTTATGTAATTCTGTGCATATATCCTAGATTTTTGTCTTTCTACGACCATATAATTCAGGTAGACCTATTATCATAGTGTGCTCCGAATACCCTCTTACTGAATTCCCCAAAGGTCTCCGTAGCGGAAACCTTTTGATCAGTGTCGGGTTGCATGAATAACGCGAAGGTTTCTCTCGATACTTTCTCCTGCCCCTTTCCAATATGAACACAGTGAGGAGTCGCCATGAGTCTTTTTTCCGTCACAAGTTCAAGACACTCGCCAGTCTGAAATGCTAAACAATCTGGAGGTATGGATACCTTAATCAGCTGGCCACCTCTCGTCCGGATATAAAGGCCAGACGTGGGTGAAGGGGAAGAAACCGATATGGGTTCTTTATCACCCTCCTCGCGCAGGAACATGGCCTGTGAAAGTACTTGACACGTCATATGATGGTCAGTGAAACAAACATAGCTTACAGAGCAGAGTCCAGTCAAAAGGGAATGGTCAAGGTGAAATCCACACCAACTGTCGACAGGTTCGTCCTCGGTAGGTACAGTAGTAGCTTCTTGCTTCGGGGGGAAATAGTGAAGTAATCTAGCCTTTGTAGTTTGAGCGGTTCCGATGAGGTCCGGTAAAGATGTTGACATGTCTGTTAGATGCTTCGAGACTTTGATGTGTAAGGGACGTTAGCCGTGCGCAACGTTTGGTTGACGAAAGACACCGAACCGAAGGGCTGGCAAGCCACCGCCAATTCACAACCGACTTTAAAGACAAACCTGGGCGCTGAAGGCTTAATACGTCATCAACTCTCAAAAATCATATACTACCTCCCGAGGTTCTTGAACGCTTCCTCGAAACCTTCGACACCTTTTTCCTCAGAGTTTGGCCCTGCAACATATCAATAGACTGTATGCGGGTAACTGCATCCGTTCACGTACATAAGTTACTGCGATAATATTCTCCGTACTGCTCTCTGAGTTCAGGAGAAACATTGGGGATATCAATGATGGGATTCGCATAGTACGATCCTTTCAGTGTATCTTGATCAAGGTTCAATTCGACCGTCAAGGCGCAGATCAGGATCGAGTTACCTAGCTTTCCGTTCATGATTTCCTACACCAGATAAAGGGACTGTGATATGATGGCGACCGTGATCCAGCAACATCAACGATATCTTACCTTTCCATGTGACCATCCGAAGCTTTTTGCGATGGATCAGCCCCAGCGACGCCGCTTGTGTGCTGCTATGACATACCTGTATGAACTTCCGGGATCGGTATAACGTTCTTTGATCCCCTCTGGGAGGTGGGCAAACTTGTATGCATACTTGAGCAAGGACTCTCGGTACGACTGGTAGACGACTGGCAAATCCTTGATGATGATGATGCCCAGGGCCTGTGGATGAGACCCGAAAGCATGTTCTAGACAAATCGAAGGTGGTATTTGTAAAAAGGACCGTCAATGTAGATCCGAGCCTCCTACCGATGGCATCCTCGAGGGACAAAGGCGATGATACAAGGGCGGGGTACGATATAGATACCACTTTCGGAAGAGCCATCGCGTTTGATGTCTGTAGGTTGTGGTTAAGTGAAAGCGTGGCGCGAATGAATTTCCTTGTCATTCAACCCACCGAGCGTTAACTAGCAGCGTATTGCTAGTGATCAACTGGAATGTGAGAATCTCATCATGATGTGAAGACACGAGCCTAATCAGTCGATCAGTGACAACGTCAACAAGCTAACATATCAATCTGATCAAAGTAGTACTACAATGACTCTACGGGCAAGTGGTAGTGCGCACAACAAAATTATACTTATCCAAGCGTTATCTACAGTGAACGAGAGAGCGTCGTATGCATTGACAATCGAATAAATTACATCGTGGAACCAAGGTCCTTCCCCGAATCCAAGCCTTCAATCATGTTGGTCTGGACTAACGCATGTCTGAGCGCCGTCCCGGTGTCATCAATTGAGTGCAAGAAACGCAAAATTTCGCGACAAAGCTGCCAGTCTTGTGCATCGATCCCACTCTGCAAGAGTCGGATAGCGTCCTTGTTGTTTTCCTCTCGTTGCTCGAGATTGTGCAACACAAGCAAATAAGATGCTGCCGTCTTGAGCCGACCAGAATTGAGGCATATCTGAGAGCAAAGGTGTCCTTTGATAAGAGTACATGGAACAATAACCGAGACCCACCTCGAACAAGCTTTTTGGGTTGCCAACAATGTCAAAGAGTCGCCTCCATCTCGTGACTTCTGTTTTCCGAGCGCAGCCGACCACGACATCTAATGCAACATCAAAGTGGTCAAGAAATTCTATCACAGCAGGCAATGTTTTGGATGCTGTGTTCGATGGTCCATTCTCATCAGCATCAGCTGCTGCCTCGGACTCTACTACGGTGTGGAGAAGGATCTCGAGACCGTGAGCGAAGAACACAAGGTGCTGGTAGTTGGTGGCGAGTTGAACAGCCTCTCGTATTTGCCCAGATTCCAAGTAGTGTCGCAGGACATGATGGAGGAACAGGTGAGACTGTAAAGACCGTGTCCTTAGTCATCGAGAACCAGTCGAAGATAACCACGTACGCTAGTTGCATGTCTGAACATTACAAATGGGAGGTTTATCCGAGTGGCCGACTCATGCTCGGCACCGATAATGATTCCTTTGTCCATGAGTACAGCTACGAGATCCGTAAACATTGATGGACAAAATCAGATGAGGAAACTTACACAGCGGGTAAAAATCTAGTGGAATGTTGACACTCTCCTTCACGCTTTGAGGTGCTTCATCGGAGGATGAAGGCGATTCAATAGCGAGGGCATTGAGCCAGACCCGTATGCCTTGTCCATCATACCCCCAAAGGGAGTTCTCCAATGTCCCAATGCCACGGAGGTGTATCCAACAAAACTCGATGCGATCCGCAAAGATCTGCATGTCATACTTGACTTCCTGATTACCGGACTGTTGTTCAACCAAGGCGATATAAACAAATGGGATCCATTCAAGTAACGTAACAACTTACCTTCCTTGGTCGAAGCAACACCAATTGCCCGCCAACCATCATGAGGACTGTGGCTACCGCGAGATCATCAACGGGATCACCAAGTTCTACGCAGTATCAACAAGGATGCTCTCCTATGAACCGGAACCACTCACGTTTCTGAGCATTAGGAATCATCCAGCTCAAAACTCTAACTGCGGAAGGTACAGCGATGATTCCACTGAAAGTGATGCTTCCACACAAGTGTAACTTGATCGAGTCCGTAGTCGGAGTGATCAAGTAATGGCTCAGCATATTGTCCGCAGTGTAGACCAACAATGAATTGTCCACCAGAGATAGAATAATGACGGGGGAAGAAATTATTTCCCGGTGGAGGACATTCTGATTGCTTAGTTCAGAATCCCGGGAATATAAACGTATCTGTCCGGGACGTCAGCAATCCCTGTAATATCACCAAGACATACCCTACACAAACCTGGTATGACTTTGACGCCTCGACCGCTGCTATGAGGACATGATGGAACCACAACAGACCTCCTTTCACCGCGAACGCCTGCTCCTGAGCTACGCTAGAGAAGAGTTTCCATCGACCAGACGATGAACTGTAGTGGATCAATCCGCGACGACCAGCAACGGCTACCAATCGTCCATCGCTACTCAGTGCAGAGTATTTGATCGGCCAATTGGACGCTAGATATGGCTGAGGAATCTGAAAATAACACATGTCGATATAAAACGTTGGATAAAGAAAGGAACAAGTTATCTAGCCTTTATGTGTTGCCAAACGTCGGACTCTGGATTTATGACGCTCATGTCTGGTTGGTCTGCTCCACGGTATACAAGCGCGCGGTCGTCCATTTGGAGGAAGGCGTAACAAGTATTGTCCTGATTACATTCAATGACCTTACTCTATAAGAGAGAGGAATCACGAACTGGGGAATGTTGGCACGTCGTCGCGCTCTTCGCAAAGGGTAGGATGAATATTTGACCATCCTGTTCTGTGAAATCCGTGTTTTGACATGGACACACATAGAGCATAAACACTCACTATTCGGACTTGACTGAACAAGTACCACCAGCTCAAAATTGCCAGGTGCCCAAAACTGTTTCCATTGTCCTCAGCTCCGAATAAGACACTCGTGAAGGCGGCGATGGCTCACCAAATCCTTGATTCCATACATGAATGCATCCTGAAATCTTGAACTGTCAACGACGTCATCAGGTCCAAACCCAGAGGCAAGACACCGGCCCCCAACACTAAAGATTGCCCATCCGTGCTCCCAACC
>JBBPKW010000011.1:8547-29374 GCA_038089475.1 Boletus aff. vermiculosoides | reverse complement strand
TTGCTAAGAACCGCACGATGCAACGATCTCGCCGTGGTTCAGACATGACCAACCTGGCAAAAGTTGGTGGTCTCGGGATGAACAACAGCCTGACGGGTACACCGATGTACATGTCTCCCGAAGTTATCAAAAACGAGAGACGATGTCGTCACGGAGCGATGGATGTGTGGTCCTTGGGTTGTGTTGTGCTCGAGTTTGCTACGGGTAAGAAGCCCTGGGGTAATCTCGATAATGAATGGTACGCTCTATCTCATCTACATTCGTTCACCACGTACATCTCATGACACGTCTCAAGGGCAATCATGTTTCACATCGGGGTCGCTACCCAACACCCACCGCTTCCAGAACCAGGTCAACTTAGCGACCTCGGAATCAATTTCATCAAACAGTGTCTGACCATTGATCCCGTTCTGCGCCCCACAGCGGTCGAGCTTCTGGATCATCCCTGGATGCTCCAGTTTGGCGAGACCCTTTTGGGCTTTGGTGATGGGGAACTCACTCCCACTCCACCTGTCGAAATACCTCATGATGGAGGGTACGAAATAGCCCCGACTGCGAAGCCGGTTGCTACCGCCCAGGAGAGGGTGGTCGAAGCCATTCAGATACCGTCACCCGTGTCATCCTCCGCTGGAGAGCCAACCCCTGATAGTGATTGAGGGCATTCACCCAATGGGTTTTGTATTTGTCTTTTTGTGGGGTCTGTTTTGGTTTGGACCCATTCTTTTGCCAAGTTTTCAGCACACACCCTGTAGCTATTACTCGCACCCTTTGCTAGGCACATCATGTAACATAGCACTCATTGCTTAGTCGTGAAGATTCGCGGACAAACTTCCTCGAACGAAGTAAGAAAACAGCCGAGAACGCGACCGATAGTCCTGCGGTCACCTAAATACAATCACATCACAGAATAAAACACAACACATCTCGAATACGCGTTGTCCGACTATTCAATGGCCCGGCGCTTACTTTCGGTACGTTCACTGCCACCACTCACAGAACCGTCAACACTACTCCGGAACGATTGTCGGTGAGGGCGGCGATGTGTATGCTCAGAAGAGGTGCGAATATAGTGCTGGATATGGTTGCCGAGGAACCTTTGGCTAATCATCGCGAAACGCAGCCTATCATTCTGAGCAACCATTTGTGGCGGGGCAGGAACTTGAACCTCTGGGCCGAAGGCAACGGAGAAGGTTGGTTCGTTACTTGACGGAACGGCCACCTTTTCTGGGTCACCAGCGATGACTGGCTGTAACCCGTCTTCAATGGGCTCCTGTCCATTCACTAGGGTACGTAACATAAGAGGGAGAGCGCAAGTTGCGAAGATCAACCACGCACAATAATGAGGCAACCCTTTGCCAAAATTGAGGCGGCATATAATACCCAATATGAGCGAGAGCAATGTAAGGAAAACCGAGGTCGTCGTCATCACTCCGAAGAATGACCAGGTCATGTATGTCCAGCGGAAAGTCGGGGAATTGAACACGGCACCCCAACCAGCGAGGTAACCCAGACACATGAAGAGGAAAATGAGGATCGTGATTCTCTGTTCCTGCCTCACTGAATACCAACCCTATGGAGGACTTTATTAGCACGAAGTGTGATTTAGAGACTTGGCTCTCACAGAGGCAAGCCATGGGTAATAGCTGCGGCAGTATCAGTCAGACATCCACCAACGAAGGTGCCTTCAATACTCACGATCAGAGTTATGATTAACAAAGGCCGAAACACTGGTGAGGTTGCCAGATGACCGATAGCGCCATTCCAGAGCTGATAGAGCCACAACGCTATTGAAGCCACGATGAAGGATAAGGAAAGTTGAATAACAATCGACAACGTCAGCACAATTTTATAGACGCGACTGACAGTGAGGGATGCCCCGACGCGCTTGAATGTTTGCCAGCCGAACGACTGAAGAGCATTTATGTTGAGTATGGATCTGCCTCAGGTGATTCCAGGGAAAGGGGGAGAATCAAACCTTCGCTAGCCTCCAAGCAAGGAAAGCAGAGACCAACAAAGCCACAGCATTCAACACCAAGCGTGGAATTTCAGCGGCTGAACGAGACTGCCAGTAGCTCGGAAGGAATTCGATGGGATGACAAGCTCCATTTGTCGTCAGCTCTGCAAAGTCACCGCGAAACTGAGCAGTGTTGATTATCTGGAATCCCGCCCATCCAGTAGCCACTAGATGAGTTAGGAGGGAAGCTATTCTGAACATGGCATCAGGCTCTGATGAGAGGTCCATCTGATACAACCCTCACTATGCGGAACTGATTCGTTCAGAATCTACGAAGAATTAGACTGTATGTTTTTCCGCTATCGAACCAACACTTACTGCAACGATCGACATCCCTAACAACCAAATCTGGAACATAATAAAGGTGAGGTCTTCCCTCTTAGTGTTCCGAAGACTGGAAGTGTTCCTTCAATAAAGGCCATGCGCAATGCATCTGTTCCATCATACACATATCTGAACGGGCCATCCTAGAGCCCATAAACACTCTCTGTCAAGGATCGCGCTCTCGTTGTTCCACCCGAGACCGTTGACGACAACTTGCGCTGTGCCGTTGATCTCGACACGTTCAGCAGTGGTACTTAGGAGAGTACGCTAAGGTCGTGGGTGAACAAACATGATCTTGCATACGACATGAGGACTGACCGTGACCACTGCACTTTCACCGAGTATCTGCTCGTCCCAACTCCCGCTCTTCGCGCCCTTGGTGGTTGTCGGAGTAGAGGTCGAGCTTGGGTGGGAAGACTTTGTAGTACTCGTGGAGTTGCCGCTAATGCCGGTCGTGGTCACCGGATAGGATTGCTTCGTCATCGTGGTAGGAGCCGAACCGGAATGGAAAGCTTTCGCGCTAATCGCGGGGGTGCCACTAATGCCACTAGTCGTCGCTGGCGATGGGTCTGTTGTTGTGTTTATTACCACGGCCGTCGTGGTAGACACGGATACCAAGATGTTGTTTCCGACCATTCCGTCCCATATCACTTGACACGAGCTAGTACTGAATGACGTCGGTACATTATCGCAGAGCCGGAGATCGCTTCCAAGGACATAAAACGCATTTGGGTTGATAACATTACCTTGCTCGGTGATGGAAGCCAAGAAATCAACCGCTTGGACATTGATCTGGAAAGCTTGCACTTGAAAGATCACTTGGGCAATGCAGTGCAGTACTGAAAAGACAAAGTAAACGGTCGCAGTTCTGGTGAGTGTTATTCGATCCCACTATAGAGACGGGTCAGGAGATTGCGGGTAAACGTAGGCATCTTGAGGTTGATATGGACAGTCTTCCTGGCTGAAGGAGACTCGTCAAAGAATCATCACTCACAAACAGCTTTGTTTTGGTAGGAAGAGACAAATTTTCCAAAAGGTCCATAACGCGCATGGTCAACTATGAGCAGCTGGGACGAGGGAGGTCAGATTATGCCACTGAACGCAGTTTTCCCTGATAGTAAGTGCGGCAGGCATCTGTCACGCACCAATATTTGCACAAAAGAATGACGATACCACTAGGGCAAGAGAATAAAACGCCAGGGTTTGGTTCGAGGAACGCCGGCAAAGGGACTGAGGGGCGTTTGGCCTGCTACGTCGGTCCTGCCAGGCTGCAGAGTTAAGAAGAATGGAAAACACAAAGGAAGATGAATCGTGTTAGGCTAAACATCTCGTAGTCTGAAGTTCTTCAGGAAGTCGTCATAGTCTCAGGTACACTCCGGTGGGAATACTGTGTGGATGACGACAGAATAGATGATCCAGGTTGATCATTGCAAGTGGCACTTGAAACCGGAAAAGGTCTCAGCGACAAATGTACGGATTCTCTTAATTTGGCTGTTGCCAAGTTCAACAACGTGGCGATCAGTCGTCCACATTATGTCTCCACGACTTCACATGCCAACATTTTTTTAAAAGTAATTTATCACTCACGAGTCACGACATCAACTTCTCTTGAACATAGTGAACAACCGCCAACGGACGCTGACTCAACAACCGTTAAGTTGAGAATACAGTGGTGCCAGTGACAATTCGTGACGGCGACTCTTGAATACACGCACTGGCACTAGTAGTTGGGGGACAAGCCAGACAAGCCTCAGGCCTCAGTACTCAGTCGTGGTCCTGCCACTGGGCCCCCACTGCTGGTGGACGGTGAACCCGCTAATACGTAGTAGTACCGCGAAACCAGCTTTATTACTACATGACAAGAGTCCATCCGAGTTGCCAGCGGATTCGCCGCCCTGCGATACTCGCTAGGATACACAAAAACTCGACCATACAATCCCAAACGTGGTAAAGTGAACGTAATAATGATACTAACAAGGTGAACTATGTCTGAAATGAAAGCCATCAAATTTGATACCAATGGTGATTCTTTGCGATGAACCAGAAAACCGTCTCTTCGTCGTCGAGCGTCTTGAGCCAACCAGGCAAACTCCGAATGGTTTCCACATTTGCGTCGGTTCGGCACTCCAGAACATTATCTTCCTGTAGCGATGAGAGAAGGTCGATTATCTCTTGTCTATCGTACACCGTTCGCAGGCGCCAGCGTAGCTCAGCCTGAACCATGGTTTCAATAGAAAGAATGGTCTGTGCCAGTAGAGCTTACCTGGCTAATACCCGGGTGCAGGAAAACGACGCCGACTACAGCTTGCTGTGCTGCTCTCCATGTGGCGTCGAGTCTGTATCCACGTAGATCAAGCCATCGCCGAGGAGTGACGAGTGTCAGGGGCCCATCGGACACCGCTACACTCCAGGCGCCACAGTACTCCGCAGCTACTAGTGTTGGGGCATTGATGCATGTCCAGAGCAATACAGGAGGTGATGTTAATGTCATCTTATGAACAAGTCGAAGGATGTGTCGCCCTAGTCCACCTTCCAAGCTCTACAATGCTTAGTGGATACAACTCGGATAAAGTGAAGAACATACCAAACAGTCTGCTTTGTTGAGTCCAGTCTCCCTCACGCTACGTGCACGGTCGAGGATTCGACAAGCAAGATCACGATCTGTTTGGTTGAGGCTAGATGTAAATATCGCAAAGGCTGTGTTGATACATGCAGAGCAGTTGATAAGCCCAGTTTCTGTTTTGAGGGTACACGCGGCTTCTCGTCCATCAAATGTTGTCCCATGGACCTCTTCTCCTAATGTACTGGAATCGGGTTCGACGACAGGACTCTCGGGACATTGATCTTGATTCCCGCCTGGACCTACGCCGGATGTGCGGGAGAACCTTATTCGTATGCTAGTCTCAATATCCTCGTCATCTGTTCAATCAGTCAACGGAGTTTCCGATGTGAGTAAAAACAACTTTACCTGCCCTCTTACTATTCCAGTCGATCTTCTGCCGTGCAGCTCGCGACTGAGATAAATCCACAGTAAAATCAACCTAAAAGCTTACATAAAAGTGTTCAAAGTAAAGTGATAGACTTAGGCATACCTGGTCTTCGGAAACAAGTTGTAATAACGTAGCAACGTCACCTTCCGAGGCAATTAGGGGCCACTCCATTTCGTCCACCACTCTTTCGACAGCTATGTCTTCCAGCGAAATCGCATCCTGGAACAAGTCTCGTGGAAATGGCCCGCCGAGGCCATTGAGATTGCTACAAAGTCATTTATCAGCATCTCCGAACAGGCGCATCTATTACCACCTACGTGTCTGAGATCTTGAGCGTCCTACCTGGCTTTGGTTTCTTCGGATCTCGTACAAGTTTGGACAGCACCCCTTGATGTAGGAGGTTGGACCTTGCGACAGAGACACACTGGTCTCCAGCACTATGAAGCAGGCGAGTGGCGCCATCGGGATTGTAAAGCTCGCTAGGCGTGCCGAAGACCATCTTTGAACACGTAAATACTTGTGTGAACGATAGGAATGGAGATGCATACCTTCAAAGCAGCCTCCGCAAGTTGCACCTTCTCGTTCTTTGTACCCTCGTACATGCGATCGGGTTCTTTCGTAAAGGCTTGGCTCCTCGACTGTTTTTCCCTGCCTTCCTCGACTGTCGTGCCCCACATGAAATCCCATGCTGGCGCAGACACAACATCCTCTCCAACCTCATAGAATTTATAGAGTTCTTTGACGGAAGGAGCCAGTTTACTTGGTGCCTCACGTTCCACGAATCCCACCCGCCTGGTTGTCATTGAGCTTTGCTAGTGGGAAACATCTCGACACTCACAAGGCATTCTTATCCACATGTTTCCGAAGGAATTCAATGTGGTTTATCAGGTTAAAGTTCGAAGGACTGATGGGATCTTCGTCGGGAAGATGAGGCGTTCCTCTGTATTGCAACCAGATTGTATACCATTGATCTTCCAGACGTTTCATGTACGCATCCTCAGCAGCACTATCTCTGAGATGCGTGATACGCTGCCTGACCGAGTTCCTGGGTACTGCCGGGAATACTTGATCGATTGCCGACAAGTCGAGTCTGGAATCTCGGCATCGCGCTCTGATAATGGCAGAGGCGTCGCGCGCTAGCTCATCGAACTCTCGTGTCCAATGAAATCTCGGCCGTCTCGATGCTAATCCAAACTCTGCGTCAGCCCATGCATCCAATAAAGTGACAAGGAGGGACTATTATGAATTCATGTACCTTCGCTTTCATCCTTTACCTTTCCTCTCTTTTTCACGCTCGCGGTGTGTGTGATTGGTGGGCCCTGCTGAGCAATCAGGAAGTCGATTGATTTCTCTGGGGGATTGGGCACTACAGGAGGTGGTCCAGCGGTAGGGCTGTACACCGAGATATTCGACTTTCCCTTTGGTTGTGATGTGATTTTCTTCGAGACCAGTTGTGTCTCTTTGATAGCCTCCCGAATCTCGTTCTCCCACCGCGCCTGGTCCTTTATGATCGTCGACTGCATGAAACGACTCCGCACTGCGCGGATACGAACAGCCAATGTGCCTTTCACAGGCTCTGGATGAATCCTGCGCAGAAGGTCATCCCAATCCCGCTCTCGCTGGGCGCGCGCTTCCTCTGCCTTTTTACGCAGAACTGACTTCGCCTCGATGCTCTGTGCTTCTTCCACTTTCCGGTTCCGTTTGATTCGCTGTCGCGCGCTCTCAAGATCACGTACAATCTTTTCGCTAGAGACGGTGAAATAGTTGGCAACGACGTGGCGGGGAACGCTGGTGACGTAGCAAATTTGGTCCAATTGCGCATCTGCATCTTCTGCGTCCAAAGGAGTTTTCCCGGTGCCCATGTTCATCTGCATGGCCAGGTATTGCTTTTGGTGCCATGTCAGGAAATATTTAGGGTCCCAAGACGACCCTCTGCGTAGACATCTGCCAAGGCTGGCGTATATTTTGGTAGGCATTGGCGGACAGGTAGAGGGACATGCAGCAGCCTGAGCGTAGGCTTGATCCCTGCCGACCTTGTGGAGTTCGTCCCAATACGCCTTCCCTTCCGTCGGCGTGCGGGTGGGATGTTCCTTCCAATACGACGGCGAGGATTCGGAGAGAGCCCAGAGGTAGATCGGTCCATAAGCATGGAAACGCCAAAACTGAGGTGCTAACACGGGGGTACTTGCACTCCAACCTTCCAATGAAGCATTCTGGAATGTGATGGTATCGCCATTCGGGTTGGAACACTTGAATGGTGCATCAGGAGTTTCGGTACGTTCCAGTGGGGTCACCAAACCTAGTGAACGTAGCATTTCCAGTAGCTCTAATATCCGACACCTATTCCTAGACTTCCCAATTCCAAGCGACAAGCGCATGTTTGGGGGTAAGCTCTTCACCAATGTCTGCTTTCCCTCGGACGAAAAAAGCAGATCAAGTGCTTCATCATGGACAGCCACGGCAACGAGCGAGCAATATAGAGCCAGTGTTACATCCTGGTGGAAGTAGGAAATATCGATGATTCTGTGCTCTCGCGAGATGACGAGTAGGGAAGGTGAGGACTGTTGAAAAAGCTCGAGGGTATGAAGATGCAGCTGTCGCAATCGTACTGCTTTTCCGACCACGAAGCCGTACAGTTGAGCCACCGTTGTTCGTTCAGTCAGAAGAACATCACGGATCGTTTTGCTATCATAAGAAAATAATTGTTTCAAACGTTCGTTCTCCTTCTCGTCCTGGTCTTCGATTTGCAACAAGTTCAGTGGAAGAGACACATGATGCGCAGAGATGCTTGGACCATATTCGATAGGCTCCTCTAATACTTTGACGGGTCCTATAGTCGTCGACGGCACACTCTGGCTGAGTTGGCGAAGAAAAGCATTGACTTTATCTTGAAGAACACCTGGAAGATAAACCAAGCAAGCAGGTCTGCTGATACCAGATGGAGCAATTAGAGAAGTCTTGAGCATCTTGATTCGTCCGTGGTTTTCCAGGCTCTTGAGCGTAGACTCCGCAGTGCGCTTATCAAAACGAGTCCCGACAGGTGCGCTAGTCGGCTCCCCAGCCTGTGACATGGTATCGAGGAGTGCTGCATGTGCCTCAAAAAAATCTTTGGAATGCATGTTTGCGATTCCCCCCATGTTTTCGATGACTTTGAAAAACTCGTTTTCACGCCGCAGAGAAGAAATATTGATATTTGAGCGCGATTTCCCGCCTCCGTCAGCTCGGCTTCGCTTCGATGGCCGTGAGGATGGTGGTGGGTTTGCATCTTTGTGCTTCTCCCCAGTACCTACAAGATGGCTCGGAGTTGGTGATGATTCTTGCCTGGCCGTCAGCATGGGTTTGGAAATCTGGTTTGAATTTGCAGTCGCATCAAGGCGGGATGACAAGTGGAAAGCGCTCACAACTAATATGGTGGTGGGCTCCTCTTCTTGGGCAACCGATACTGACAACCTCACTTGCGGGTTATCGCTTTCCAATGACTGAGGTCCACATGACACTATTGCGTCACCATCTCCTGGTACGGCAATTGAACCGTGATCCACATCGAAAGCGACTGTCTTGGCACGTTTTGAGGAACGGTGGGGGGTAAATTTGTCTGGATGAGACAGCTGCACATCTCCGATTCCTTCCTCCAATGCTGGGTGCGAGATCCTCGCTTCGACGTCGCACACCTCTGATGGTCGGTTGGCCGAGGGAGTACTAGCTGATTGTTGATTGCTATCCACCATCACGGAACTCCCGGCGGACGGAGGAAGCACGTTTTGCTCAAATTGAGTGCCGTGAGAGACAACGCCAAGCAATACTTCATTAGCCAGCTGACTGGTTACCACAACTTGTCCTGTGGCAGGTGGAACGCTTGCAACCGCTTGCCCATCTCTCTCTACATAGACTTCCGCCATCCGCTTTGACGGAGAGCCCCCAGATGCGGCACTTTGAGCTACGCCGTCCTCGGCCGGGGGGATTTTGCGAGGTCTACCACGTTTCTTCGGGGGGGTGGAAGTATTCGTGAGTGCAGGCGTTTTACGGGGACGGCCTCGCTTCGGCTTAGGAGGCAGCTCACTCTCCTCGCCGTTGCTCTCCTCACCATCTCTTTTACGCTTCTTAGCTTTGGCGATCGTGATGTCTTTGGACGAGTCTTGGTAAGAATGAAGCTTCTGTGTGGTAGTATAGAAGTGCTGGGGGTCGAGTGCAGCAAAATCCCCGACTCGTGACCGGTCAGCGTCGAACATAGAGGTAGTTGTGTCCTGCAGCTGTTCACTCGCCATTACGCGTTTGTACGCCGCAAGCGTGAAATATCGATGACGTCTCTCCCTACCATAGGTTTCCATGAGATCTACGGTGCCCAAGTCACCGAGATGAGCAGGTGGTCTGCTGTTGGATGCACGCGTGAGTAAAAGTTCGATCGTGCGCTTGTCGAAATTGCCGAGAGAAACACATAATTCCTAGAGCCATGAGATTAGGTCATATGATCAAAGAAATATTTTCCCAGGTTACATTGAGCGTCAAGCCAGATGATCCAGCTTCTTCAAGTAAATTTGACACTTGCTTATGGATCGTAAGATTCGCCTTGACTTCGTTATGACCAACTACAATTCTAGTTCATCACCAAGGTTGGCAACAGAATCTCATTGGTGGAACAGACCTGAAATGTCCTCGACAACACTCGTGTCTTTTTCGTCTTCATCTACGTCCTGTCCCACAACTACGGAACCCTCTGGAAGCTGATTGTCTGACGTTACGAGACGTATGCATTTAATCATGCGATCCCGCGTTTTGCTGCTTGGAACCAAAACGCGTTCGATGACGCCATGATGGATCAACTCGCGCAGCCTGGACTGGAAAAAGCGCCGGTCCGTCTTAGTTGGACGCACGAATCCCTGAAATATGATGAAGGAAGAGAAACGGGATAACATGAAGAGAGTACTTACGATCGTCATAAGTAAGTTATTGGACTGATGTATGTGATTTCTGGATGCTTTCAGTAGCTTGATGATCCGATTTTTCACAAGCGGAAGACTGGAGAGATGCCTAGAGTCGATTGGATCGAAGAGAATTTGTGATGGACCGTCTTGATCAGCAATCCGGTCAGCAGTGTCGCATGGCTTGACACGTTTGCCAGCAGCGATGGCTTCGCCATTTCGAGCTTCTTCTTCCTGAATCTGCTGCCAGAGGGGACTCCGTTCAACAAAATATTTGTGGATACATGCGTGATTCCCAACTCCGCCGCGGCGTGCTTTGATACTATAAAAAGCTATTAGAACCACAACTAATCGAAGGAAAGAATGCATACATAAGGCCGAGTTCAACTAGCTGCTTGATGAGATAAAAACATGTCTTTTGGTCATAGTTTGTCTTTCTACCGAGCTCGACAGTTGTGATGCCGTCTTCTCGGCCCCGTGTGATCAGCTGAAGAGCACTGTACACCATGGGACTGAGCTTAGGGGTCTGCGAGCAGGTCAGACGAAGTTGGCTGTGCTCGGCATGCGCACGTACTCTAATATGGGAACCTGTGATTGCAGCGAAGGAGGTTTCGGGGTCGACAGCTATGCGCAGGTTGTCGCCATATTCGCGCGTCAAGTCATCCAAGTGCCTATGTCGAGCATCCTCGACAAGCTGCAAGGAAGGAGGTACTCCCTCGATAACCTCCTCGCCCTTTGCTGCGGCCTTGCGCTTCGCACTCATCTGGGGGGCGATGTATACCTCTGAGATCAAACCAGGAGGCAGTGTGCCAACGCGGACAGACGGTTGTTGTACCACGACTGACCATACGAAGGCACAGAATGCATCATCGACGAGCTGGGAATGGTCATGTTTGGAAGTGTGGAAGCCAACGATAAAGTCTCTGAGACGGGAAGCATTACAGCCTAGACAAATGAGATGTTAGCACGCGGCGACAAGATGTGAGAAAATGCGGCTGAATGAAGGTAGCAAGGGGGATTCGAACTCGACCTCCCGAGGCGACATAGGCGCCGACACTCACCAAGGTCGCCGTCGAATGAGAGCTCACGTAGGCAATGATGCACGAGCTCGTCCATGGCATCCCTCGTCACCGTCGAGTGATAAGATTGATAAGCCCAGATCCATATGCGTGACTCTTGTGACACCCGACATCATCCTCAGTCACGCCCATACGCTACTTAGATACCAACTTATCATTTACCATGCTCAGCGGCTTTCACCACGCAAGAGAAAGCCCCGTATAGTGCAATTTCTTTTTTCCGCTCGTTCCCTCATAACACGTAGCCTGTACGCTATTCAACAAACGATCCGTTTTCTCGGACCTGTACAACCAAGACCATGGTATGTCGCCCGTGTATGCCCCGCGTGCTATGCTATAGTCCTTTCCAGACCATCTGCACAGATTGCGGGGGTACAGTAATCGAATATGACCCCGCTGCAGGCAACGGGTTCTGCGTAAAATGCGGGACCGTGGTGGAAGAGAACACTATTGTGTCCGAGGTCACCTTCGGCGAGACTTCCACCGGCGCGGCAATGGTTCAAGGGGCGTATGTTGGACAAGGCTCAAGTGAGTCATGTCGTCCAGTGGGAGTAACCACATCTCTCAGTCTTGGTCAGCCCACGCTCGTATGAGTGGTCGCTTCGGGAAGAGGGGAGGCGCTGAATCTCGCGAGCAGACGATTGCGAATGGTACGTGGTTGAAGAATGCTGAAGAACCTCCCGTAATGACACCTAAACAGCTAGTAGAAAGATCCAGAGTCTTGCTACAGCCCTCCATCTCTCCGAGGTAGTCGCACTTGCCGCAACACGTCTTTATACTCTTGCTGTGGAGCACAAGTTCACAAAAGGACGAAGAAGCGTCAACGTAGCTGCCGTTTGTCTATATGTCGCATGCAGACAGAAGGAGACGCGGAATTACATGCTCATCGACTTTTCGGACCTTTTGCAGGTGGATAGGGTTGTAGTTTTCAGATGTTGTTGTCCTGCTGATCATTCTTCTAGGTAAATGTATTCGAGCTCGGCCATACCTATCTCCAGCTAGTGCAAACTCTCAACCTCAAACTTCCTCTCGTGGATCCGTCGCATTACATTTCCCGATTCGCTGCGTTGCTTGAGTTCGGTGAAGAGACCCACAGGGTCGCCACTGATGCCGTTCGTCTTGTCCAACGTTTCGACAGGGACTGGGTCACCAAGGGACGACGTCCGGCCGGTATATGTGGTGCAGCACTTCTTCTCGCTGCTCGCATGAATAACTTCCGGAGATCTGTGGAGGAGATTGTACAGGTTGTCAAGATTGCAGACACCACATTGAGGAAACGTCTTGAGGAATTCAAGAAGACACCCAGTGGAGCACTGACGTTGGCAGACTTCAGAACAGTATGGTTGGATGAGGAGATGGACCCACCTGCATTTACAAAGGGAAGGGAACGGGAGGAAAGGGAAAAAGAGAAAGCGGGGGATGGACCCAAGGAGGTCAGGATCGAGAAGCGGAAGGGAAAGCAGAAAAGAGCGGATCGTGTCTCGGAGGACGAACAGGAGGGGGTTGGGCCCCTACCTCAACAGGTTGCACCTCCCCCGCCAGCGATAGATCCAGCACTCTTCAATCAAGGGATCCTTATAGGCACAACAGCACCTCCACCCCTCTTCTTCCCCGAGGATGATGAAGAAACATCTTACGCGCATATTGACCCAGTCCTTCGGTTGAGTATCGAGGACACGACAGCTCGGTCTGCTACATGCATTGAAGAAACCGTAGACCAAGCACTTGCGGATGAAGTAGCAACGTTCCTGCAAAACTCACAGGGCATCATGCTCACCGAAGCGCTTAAAGAAGCGGAGGAACGGCGTCACGCACAATTTGCTGAAGTCGATGAACTCAAAGGCCTTGACGAAGAAGAACTCGACCGCTTTCTTCTATCCGAGGAAGAGGTTAAAATCAAAGAACGTGTATGGGTAGAAATGAATCGCGAATATTTGGAGGGTATTGCCAGTATGATTCTCATTCTCCGTTATCGGGATATGTCGCTTAAGAAGATTGCACAGCAAAAACAGATCAGTTGGAAGATGGCACGCAGCACCCAAGAAGTCGCAAGGTTCGTCTATCTCGCCTAGACCTTCTGTTTGTATTTCTGTCGATTTACCATTTGGTGACAACTTTTTCCAGCGACGAAAAACTATCACGAAACCTCGTGACGAGTCTACGCCATCTGGGAGAACTGCTGCTGAATCAGTTCGCAACCTCCTCAAGAAAAATGCAAAATATAGCAAACGAATCAATTACGATGCACTTAAAGATCTCTTCGTAGAGCGCGGAAACCCGAACATTAACTTTGATGAGAAAGACGACCTGTATTCAATGGACGATAAAACGGAGGAGGGTGTGATAGTAGAAGAGGGAGGTGGTAGAGTAGGAAGCCAGAAGTCCTCACGGCCGGCATCCCGGAATGACTTTCCAAATGCAGCACACGATGGAGAGGAAGATGAAAGCGAGAAGGGGGACAACGAAGATCCCTATGCTGGCTGGGATGAAGTATATGAACAGGAAGTATGAAATTTTTATTGCGATATTATAATCCCTCGTTTGTCCGGCTTACAAGACTGTATACGTAGAATCAAGCAGTACGTAGTCGCTAGCATGATTCACTGTCTAAGAGTTACATTACATGTCTAGAATAGTCATAAGTGTATTATTGTCTTTGCGACTTTTTACGACAAATCCAAGAATAATGGCGTCTAGGAAATGCTGAGATGTAGGATGTGAGCAAACTATTCTGATGCAACAGCGTCATGAGAACGAAAAACCACGGGAAGCGGCTACGGTGCCCCCTGGGATAGCTGGGGTTGCTTTGGCTCCCACATTGTCCTTAGTACGTCCGAAAACCCGGCTTTGCCCAGCTTCGCATTTTGCTCGAACCTCTGCGCGAGCCAACTCTCCACTCTATCCGTCATAGCCCGCCACATTGCTATACGTGCTTGTATTTCTGCGGTTTGTGTGAACATTGTCTGATGGGAAGACGTCGGACTATATTGTATTCGCTCATAACAAGATGCGAATTGAGACAAAGAAAGGTTGACGGAGGTGATCGTTGCGCTTTGCGTTGCTGGATCAACGAACGATATCTCGCGTACGTAGGCATCTTCCGATCCACCGAACAACTATAATGTTTGAAAAGAAAGCGGGTCAGACGAGACCCTGTGAAGGGGATCGACGTACTTTGACGATCCAAGCGGGCGTTTTTTGTTTACAACCCAACACACGTTCTGTTCGTATTATTCCAGTTGCTGGGTCGACCGAACGATCTATTACATCGACCGTCACGACGTGCGTGCAGTGTGGATTTGGGTATTTATGCCATATTCCAATGACGACGTGAGACCAGGAGTGGCTAAAGGAGGATTGCACATCAGGGGCCCGCAGCGGTCAGCACTCGTTAAATTTTACGCACTCATACTTAAATGACTGGGAGAAGAAATGCATCGTCTCGAGGCCGGGAACGAGCGGGGAAGCGAAGGAAAGTGGTCGTGCGGAGCTGAGGCGCGGCGTTTGACGATGAGCGGGCCAGCTCGTGATCGCAGAAATTTGTGCCGATCTTTGCCATCCGATTGGCTACGGGAGGGTTCGGCAAGTGGCCCCACGTGGTCCAATTTAGCACCTTATTCTCACGCACTGACTTCGTCTCTGCACACACGGCACACACGTACAGCTAAATACCAGTACCAAATCAGTGTATTCTGCCGCTACCGCGCCTTATTGCTTCGTTGATCGGCTAAGGGCCGGAGCTCCATAAGACGTGACTTGAATTTTGGTCTGTAAAGTCCCGCATTAACGCTCACAAAACCCGCCCCAACATTGCAGAAACCACTTACACATCCAAAAGTCTCGCCTGCAGTTTCTCCTTTTCCTCTTGGAGCGACAATCGCTTGTCCGCATTCAACTGCGTACTGCAAAGATAGATCAGCAAGCATACGCATTCGAGCACTCTTCGTCAGTGGTAAGAGCGCGACGTACAACACGTATCCACCCTGTCCATCAAATTGCAGGATCGTGGAATGATACTTCCATAAGGACGGTCGGTGAGAAACAGTCAGAAGCGTGATACCCAGGGCGGTCGCCTGTTCCATCATCTTTCCCTCCATGTCTGGCGGAACGAGCGAGGTGGCTTCGTCGAGAATGGCGTACTGTGTCGATATTCAGTCACCTTTGGAGGGGCATTCGAAAAGAGAAAAACTTGCTTTAGGCCTATGATAAAATAATCTTGCCCACGCAATCTTCTGCTGATCGCCGCCGCTCAAGGCTTCCCTCCACTCACGGGTGATGCCCCATCCACCCTCACGTTCCACAATGCTATCCATTCCTACCACGGCAAGAATAGCGAATAAGTTGTCATCCGAAATTCCTCCTGAAGATTCCCAGTCAGTAGCGATATGAACAAAGTTACGCGGTGACCCACGAGCTTTCATCTGCTCCTGTGAGTGAGGGTAGATAACCTGGTCACGAAGTGTACCCAACGAGAGATAGGGTCGCTGGGGTATTAAAATGAAATCTGATGCAGGTGGCTTCCGCACAGTACCACCTAGAGAGGCTGAGAAAGAAAACGTCGCAGGGACATGTCGAACGCACCATAAACGGGCCAAAGTCCGCCGAGGATACGGAATAACGATGACTTCCCAGACCCTGAAACAACACTAGAGTCAGAATCCTTTGAAATACGGCGCAATGCACTTACCATTCGGCCCAACGATGAGCAAGTGTTCCTACATCCTGTATAGTTACTGAATTTATCATATAAAGTGAAGTCGTTACCCCTGGTTTTACACTGAATGTCAAACTCTTGAGCAGCACGTCCCCGTTGGGAGTTACAATCGGGACGTTTTCGAACTGGATGTCATCGGCTTCAAAGATTTCCCCCCGCCCGCTTATAACTGTCCATGATGAGATAAGGTGAACCCACTGATTATCCAAAAGACGCACTCTTGCTGTTCTCCCCTTCCAAGGCACTAGCTACAAGACTTTTCTCAAATTTACCTTTGCGCACGTCCAACATCGTGTCAAGTAGGAGAGAAACACGCGCAGTGTAACCTGCAAGCTCGGCCAGATCCTTGTAAGAGTACATTACACGGCCCATCGCATCTAGTATCACGGATAACCCGTCGATTGGCTAACCTGGAAAGAACACGAAGGGACATACCAGAGGAGGACAGCAGAAGCCTCCGATTTGTAACAAAACCTGGTAGAAGAATTAGCCGGAAGTGACTTAAAATCAATGCTACGCTAACCTTCTGTGCGACTCCCAAGGTCAATATTCGAAAGACCAGGAAGCTTGAAGAAAACCGGGATGGCACAAACTACCAGCTTTACTGAATTCAGTCAAACATACGCACGAAAGTGTAACACTGACCCCAAAGCTTCCCCACAACCATTTCACGATCCCTTCCTCGGCACAACCATACCACCATCTACGGGCCATGACCTTCTCTTCATGCCGCACAAGCATCATGTATTCCTTCTCTATGATTTCTTTCTCAGCATCTTCGCCACCGAAAAATGCCACTTCTTCAGCAAACTCTGCTAAGCGAGAATGCGTGTGTCGCAGAGAACCAGCCAGGGCTGCTGATTGAGCGGTGTATGTCCCAAACGAAGGTGTCACTGCTCGTACTATACTCTGCATCAATATAGAGGTTATATTTTGACAAAAGCGAGCGCGCACATAATGCAGCAGATGACTGTATCAAAATTGTAAGGAGCACGAGTCCTTCGGCACCAATGTTTCGGGATAGCTGGTAATTATACAGAATGACATCGAGTATGGGTTTGGCCAAATTCGCATAGATGGCTGCGAGGTGAGCAGAGAAGCGCTGGATGTCATGCGTAATCATTCTACGTGCCCGTCAATTCCTCGGAGTGGTAAATACTTTTATGAGACTCAACTGGTCAACGTTCTTGATCCGATCATCCAAGTTTGCTGAAAAGAAAGTCAGGAAGCCAGAATCACAAGTCATGACTTTTGCTCACAGATTTTATAATAAACCTTTGAATCAGGTGTCTCGGATTCCTCGGCAAGATATTGCTGGAGCACCTCGCGAGTTAGACGGGTTCGGTAGGCAATGGCGAGCTTGTTCTGTACATAACTCAACCAACTGTTCGTCCAAGTTGCGGGTATTGCGACAAGGAGCCAGCGAATGATGTTTAAAAGGAACTCGAACGACCTCCCTCTGACAAGAGATGCAACGATCCTTCCGAACGGGTTGAACATAGATCAACGCTGGGTGGCAGCGGTACTCACTTGCCATCAAGGGCGGCGACATATAAAGAAATTGCTGTCCTGAAGACTAGCAAACTGGAGTGCATGACAAGGAGAAGAGCCTCCTTGGAGCGGATGGAAGGGATAACTATTCTAAGGATGACACCGAGGCGCTGATAAAATAGACCATCGACCTGCAATGGGTGCGAGGTTTGGTTTGAGATCGCCGATAATTGCATGTTATTGAAGGGATGCTCACAGCAACGCGCGCAGGCTTCCCGTCCCTCACAGGAACACCCTTGCTGCCGGTGTTCTTGGTGGGACGCGCTGCCACGCCTTGATATGCGGCTAGAAGGACATAGAAGACGAAGCCAGCAGTGAGGCTGTGTTGGACGAGTGGTCGGTGGGTTGCGTAGACGCGGGAAAGATTGGCGATGCGGTTATTCGAGAGGATGGGCATGGTTGACTCGATAACCGTACATAGTACTGATGTGCTCAACTTGGATGATACGGCGGATGACATGTGATTCGACCGGAAACTCGTAGCTTTACCCGGCGTCTTCCGATCGTACTAGTAGGCTTGCCGAGATACCCATCATATCCATTCATGCCCACCCGTCAATCCAATGGTCATGTCTCAGAACTGGAAAACGGTGGTATCGCGCCCTCGCCATTCACTAGCAAGGGCATCATAGCAGTCGACTTGGATGATGTCTTGAGCAGCACCAACGAGCATATCGCAGCGTGTTCGTGCCCTCCTCCTAACTTCCTCACCATAGCTTTTCACAAATGTTGGTTATGAACAGGGCATAATGAGAAATACGACTCTAACATTGGCCTGAACGACTACTACTATTATTACTGGTGGAAGGTATGTTCCTTGCTTTGTTTGCCATGTGATCGGATCGGTTAGACGATCCTAGAATCCCTCCTGGGGCCCACCTGCCCAAACTCACAAAAAAGTCAGAGATTTTTACCTGACAAACTGGGTCCCATCGATCCCGCCGATCGAGGGTGCACAAGAGGGCATTGCTGCCCTTCGTCGGTTAGGCTATCGCCTTGTCATCATTACTGCACGCAACGAGCATACCCGTGATGCCAGCTGGGAATGGATCCAACGACATTTCCCTGGTTGCTTCGAGGAAATTATATGCACCGGGCAGTTTGCTCTTCAACAAAGGTTAGACGGTGTCCCGGGCGCAGATCAGGACAATGTGACCCCCAGGAAACTGACAAAGGCAGAAGTTTGCATCCGCATTGGAGCAAAATTATTGATCGACGACTCGTTGGAAAACGCGGTAGCCTGTGCCGAATATGTATCGCCCAATGGAGACGGCGTTGCGCCACCTGTATTGCTTTTTGGAGACTACCAATGGAACAAAAGGTTGTCTCTTCCTGAAGATGAGCATGATGACATGGCCTACGAGAGGCGAGTAGAGCTTGGAAACAAAAGCACTGATTTTCTAGTGGAAGACGCCCGACAGGGCGAGGAGGCTCTAGCACGGGCGAATGAGAAACGTCGAAATTTCGTGCAGCGGGTGAAG
Organism: Boletus aff. vermiculosoides; assembly: GCA_038089475.1. NCBI lineage: Eukaryota > Fungi > Basidiomycota > Agaricomycetes > Boletales > Boletaceae > Boletus > Boletus aff. vermiculosoides. Next base: position 10,302 of record JBBPKW010000011.1, on the reverse strand, counting down.
AACTGGAAAGCGGTGGTGAGCTATGTAGAGGCATCGGAGGTGTAGCGACTCCCTTCTGTTCGTATCAACACTTCAACTGATTCATATGTACGTGAGTGCTATTACCTCTCGTTATGCTGATAATTGATTTTCATAGCTCTTCGATTTGATACTATCTACTTGCAGAACCTGATGTACACTAGATCATACCTGGCCAATTTGGTACACATGTGCCTTCATTTTTGTTATCAGAGTCTAGATGTCGATATACAATTTCGGACTGCAGGTCGTGTTGGAGATAAGATAACCACGTGGGCGATCGGTCTGGCAATGTTTTGCCACGATGCCTCAGTCCGTCAACATCACAATGTCCTCTCAAACTATAAAGCAGTTACAGGAGCCGCCAAGTGGAGAACTCGCACACAACTCAGCTCTTGATGTCCTGAATGGGAGCTTCGCAGATTCTGCTCATCTTGATGACCTGCCGCGGATTTTGGATGACGCGCGCAACACCCAGGTCCAACTTGAGCAACGTGTTCGTGTCAAGTCAGCCGGTCTCTCTATCCGACGCTCATCTCTCCACAGCTTATTGAATCGGAGAAAGAGATCGATGTCTTGACGAACAACACACGAATAGAGGCTATTCTACAGCTGGACAAGGCGAAAGAGCTTGCTTCGCTGCGCGACAGTTTGGAGGATGATCTTGCCTACCTGTCCCATGACTTGGTTTCCGCGCTCAGTCCCACTGGAGATGACAATGGCCCCACTTTGCTCGAAGACATAGAGACGATGCATCGTGCTTTAAAGGAACTCGAGAGCGTTCGGTCCTACGTTGCCGTCGTAGAACGCACCCTACAGCTCAGGTAAGAGACATGTGCTATAGTCTATTCTCTGCCTACTGATGTAAGCTGGAAGCGAGTGGGCTTTGTCACAGATGCGCAATAGTACTTCCCCGATAACTATAGCAGCGACCTCGAAATATCAAGCTCTGCTAGCTTTCGTTAATGACGTGAGGCATTCATGCAGCCTAGTGGAAGACATTGGCAATTCACATGGCTCCCTCAATCTCATCTCGTTTCTCGAGAGAATTTGCGATAAGACATGGGGTGACATGAAGGCAACTTTATTTTCGTGTGTCAGGTTCTCAGTCACCGTTGACTGTGCATGACAATGACGCTACAGAACACTTATATCCGCTTCTGAAAACCTCAAGTGGCCAACAGCTGTTGATTATGTTTCCGCGAGCAAGGAGGATCGTACAGCTTTCGAGTCTGCGGTCTCAGATTTATTCAGATTGCAAGAACTGTACGCATCCCCGTCGAAATTTGTGTGTACTCCCATCTCACCGTTGCTCCAAATGTAGCGGAGAGAGCATCCACCCATCCCGAGAAGATGAGGGCCTTTATCCACTACAGGCACTCGTTCAGCCAGTAGCTTTGCGTTTCAAATATCACTTTGACTCCGAGCGAGAGACGAATCGCTTAGACAGGGTAAGATCTATTGTTTGTGCGAGTGCTGCAGACCATTCAAACCCATTTTCAGCCTGAGTGGTATTTTACGCACATCGCCAACGTTGCCCATGATCACCGGCCATTCATGGAAAGTGTCATGCAAAGACTAATTTCCGGCTCCAAGTTTCAAGATGTTAATGCATGGGTACGTGATATCATCTAACTTCGTTTCATGGGAGCACCGACGCAGCTGTAGCACAATTATACGACCCTTCTCCTTCCTATACTTGAGCGAAAACTCAAGCGTTCAGTGCCCATACTGCTA
>JBBPKW010000010.1:43865-65554 GCA_038089475.1 Boletus aff. vermiculosoides | reverse complement strand
AAGGACCGAGTTTGCGTGGGATGAATAGGTCACGTGACACATATCTATGGACCGGAGCAGTACTACTATGAGGAGGAGATGAGCCCAGTCCCACCCGATCCAACTCTCATGTTCTCCATTCGCCCCCTCCTTCGCCATGCCTTCACCCAGCGACGCCAGATGAGCGTCGTCCCACCCGCATCCAAGAAAACCACCATCGCTCGCCTCAACGACCTCCGCGCCGCCAACACCCCCATCTCCGTCCTCACAGCCTACGATTTCCCCACTGCCCGCGCCTGCTCAGCCCACCCCGTCGACATCATCCTCGTCGGCGACTCACTCGCCCAGGTCTGTCTCGGCTACCCCTCCACAACCCGTCTCTCCCTCGACGAAATGCTCCATCACTGTCGCGCCGTCGCACGCGGTACAACCACCCCCCTCCTCGTCGCAGACATGCCCTTTGGCACCTACGCACCCAGCCCACACGATGCCGTCCGCGCAGCCGTCCGCATCGTCCAAGAGGGCCACGCCGAGGCCGTCAAACTCGAGGGCGGCCACGAAATCGTCCCACACGTCTCCGCACTCACCGAGATCGGAATCCCCGTCATGGCACACATCGGTCTCCTCCCACAGCGTTCTACTTCCCTCTCCGGGTACCGCGTACAGGGACGCAACGCCGAATCCGCCCAGTCCCTCATACGCGCCGCACTGGCCCTCGAAAAGGCCGGCGCATTCGCCATCGTATTGGAAGCCTTGCCGAGTCCGCTGGGTGAGTACATCACCCGCTCGGTCAAGATACCGACTATCGGTATCGGCGCTGGTCCCGGGACGAACGGACAAGTGCTCGTCTGGGACGACATGCTCGGCACCTGGCATGGCCACAAGGCCAAGTGCGTATTTCCCTCCCATCACCACCATGGCCTTTCTCACGCCGTTCTCTCTCTCTCAGATTCGTCCGTCATTTCGCCGACGTTCGGAAAGAGGTCGAGCGCGGTGTAGCAGCATACGTACATGCTGTCAAGGACAGATCCTTCCCCAACCCAGACAGGGAGGGATACGCCATAGACCCCGCAGAGTGGGAGTCCTTCTTGCGTGTCCAAGCCCAAGATGGGCATGCCAAAGAACAGAGACTCGAGAGTGCCGACGCAGAGACCGCCCAGCTCACCGAGTTTCGGTCGAGTGCACTCCCATCTGTGAATGAGTCGGACGAAAAGATGGGAAAGAAGACGGAGCTACATACGCTTTGACATGTTGTAACTTGTATATCTGGGCACCTGATAGAGATGTCCCCCATTTTTGTGCAAGGTGGCCCCGTGGGGGGCGGCGATGACTCGACGAACAAGGACAAGACGAGGTACTTAAACGAGGGGATGACGAGCGCCAGAAAAAGCACGTAATATATACTTCACAGCGAGTTCCCGTCCTAACGCCACTAACGACAAGCCCCAAAGTCATCAATGCATCATCCCAACATCCTCCCGGAGACATGAACAAGCACTCAAACGGACGCCAACCGAATGATAATTTAAGCTAACTGACATGCACCCGCATGAATAAAAAAGAGGAGGAATGCCAATCAAAGCTAATGGGAGAAAGGGGGAGCTGAGGAAAACCCAACGCGAAAGGGAGACTCGTCACCCACCCGAGATCCTATCCCAGACGGTCCCCCGACTCCGATCGCTACCGCCGCCCACCTTTGATCATCTTCACCCCCGTCACGTCGTCCTTGGCCACATCCCACTCCAAATCCATCGGCTCCACTGCCCCCGTGTCGTCTGGGCTCGACGTTGGTCGCGCGTGCATCGTCGTCAATGTCGATGTGGGTGTCGTCGCATCACCACATCCACAATCATACTCTGCATCCAGTTTCGAGCAGTCGAAAGCCGGCTTGCCGAGCCGAACGTTGACCTCGTTATGCACCGAACACAACCTATCCATGCCCTCAATATCCACATACACAATCCACGGGAACAGATATCGACGGTACATACCATAGACTTGCAGACAGGCGCGACGCCGTCTAGTAAATCGGACGTACATTTTCGCGGAACGGTGTAAGATGTGAGATATGAGGGATTCGCCCTGGACGGTTCACTGGCACATACCTGTGGTGGAAACTTTTTCAACAGGGCTTGAAACTCGGCCGCACATTCACCACATGGATAGAGACGGGACGTGAGGTACATGTAGGCTTCCAACGCTTCCCGTTCGTCTTGCGTCGGATTCTGAAAAAAAACGGTGTGTGAGCGTGAGTGAGACACGGGTTAGGCATGCAGGCATCCCCGGCGCGAGCGAGAATGGGCAAGGACACGTACCTCGGGGTATCGCAACGTCATGGTGTGACTACCTTTCAAGCATCACCGGTCATCCAAAAGGGCAAACGAAGCGACACCAAAGCCAAAGGAGAGAGAGAACGTACAGCAATTTCCACGTCGAACGCCCCAGCTCCGCTCTACAAACGAACGATGAAACAATCCGTCCCGGAGTAAGGATAACCCACAAGTGAAAACGCACTTGGCAGTCTCGTTCCCCAGCTTGGACATGATCACTCCTCCCGCGCCCACTTTCATCCCCTTGCCCTCAGCCCCCGACCCGGAGGAGCCACCAGTTTGAATCGGATAGGGAAGAATACTCATCCGCACGTCCTTTTCGACTCCGCCCTCGCCGAAAAACGAGCCCGTCCATGGATCGATGTACGCACGTGAAGGCGGGTGGAGAAAGGCGACCGTGCCGAGGAGGAACTGTCGAGGGGTTCCAATGTGAGCCTATGTAATGGAATTTTTTTTTCGAGATACGTACGAGAGCGATGGTGATGGCGAAAAACGAACGAGCGAATCGAGAGATCATGTGTTTGTTGCAAGTGTTGGTTAGAGATACTAGCGAACCCAGTCAAGGTCGGAAGTAGTGTTATACAAATATGTCGTATATGGACGTTGGACGTCACATTGTGCTATGCCGGGTATGTGCGTGGGTGCAATCGTAGAGCTACAGTATGTCGTCAGTAAAGAAAAAGAAAGATCAAACTACCCACACCGCCCTCTAAAATAAGAATGAAATGGAAAAAAAAATAGTCGCTTGTAAGGAATTAAAAGACAATAGGAACGCTTAAAGGCATCGCCACAAGTATGTGCCAGGGTACAGATTATACGAGTCGTTGTCCATGTAAAGTCTAAGAGCACCTTGTCAGGAAAAACATGCGTCAAAGGGTGTCATCATGTCAAAATCGTCAGTGGTCATGTTCACCGCGCCGTCGTCGTCGTCGTGTTGTTCCGACATACACCACACCCAGCATCACTGATTGCCGTACCCTGCACAGAGCACTGTTGGAGTGGTCCAGGCGGACACGCAACGATTCCACCAAGCCCCACGTTCCCATTCAGCTCCAGCACCTGCAGCGTGCTCGGGAACGCGGGCACAGTACCAGTGAGGTTGTTGGAACCAAGCAACAGCTGAGTGAGGCCTTTAAAGGACGACACAGTGCTCGGGATAGGGCCCGTGAGCGAGGTCGACGTGAGGTCAAGGGTGTGCAAGGAGGCCGCGAGCGACGACGAGGTTGCGAGTGTTGCGAGCGGGGATGGTAATAACGGTTGGGCGTTGACCAGCCTACACGACGCGTGTCAAAACGGCTTCCAGTACGGTCGGCATCACTTACAAATCCTGTAATCCCGTGAGATTGGTCAAACTGCTGGGAAGCGCAGAACCCATTTGCGAATTGCGGACCAGCGCCAGGGTGGAAATACGCGTGAGACCAGGGGAGGCGAACAGCGAATTTGGCAGCGCTGTGATGGCAGTGGCCTCGATGTGAAGACTCGTGAGGGATGTCAAGTTGGTAAACGAACTTGGCAGGGAACCAGCTACACGAGAAAAGGGTTGAGGGTACGTTACATCGGTAGGAAACAAAATCTTACCAGGTATCGTGTTCCCTCCGATGACTTCTAAGGTCTGCAGAGAGGTCAAACTGCCAATCTCATTTGGCAATGCGGCTGGAACTCCTGGGTATGTAAGTTGCCTAAACAGTCGTGATGAGTGAGATCCCATGCATCGCCAACATCACTCACAGTGATGCAACCTGCCCCGAGGTATCACAGCTCACACCAGTCCAGGTACAGAAATTGATGTTTTGAGCCCAACTGCCGTTACCAAGCGTCGCTTGTCCTTGTGCATTCGCGGTCTCGTAGATGGCGCGGAGACCGCAAAATTGGACGGCATTATTGATCACCTGGGCATTCTGAGAGTTTGCTGAATTAGACATGTAGGACGAAGGCACAGCCTGGAGGACTGAAAGACACGTTGAACATGGATAGCCACTGGGAGAGGAAGGTGCATTAAGGGTGTACTGAGAAAGACATTGCTGAACATCCGCAGAAAGTGCGTTAGTAGAAGTCGTCTGATTGGTCGTAGGCGGTGACATAGAAAGCGAGAGGACGCGGATGTTCAGAAAGATGGCATTGCCGATCAAGAGAAGAAGGATTATGATGAGCAAGATGAGAAGACACCGCGACCGGCGCCGCTGTTTCCTCATGCGAGCTTCGTATTTGGGGTCGTGGAGTTGACATGGACAGCGACGTTTCTCGACGTGAAGCGGCGGCCACTGGGCCAGACGAGGGTCCTGTATGGGGACGAGATCTGGCTCGGTGTTGAGCGTCCGAAGGTCAAAAAAGAGCTTCGTGAATCTGTCCCGTAGGTTAGCGGATGTCGGCGATGTGCCTGCCTCGACATCCTTGGAAGGGGATATAGTGGGCTTTGAATGCTTTGAATTACTTCGGCCAAACGAGAAACGCGATGAGGGGGCTATCGTCGATGTCGGTGAGAACTTGGAGCTCCCGACCGGGATGTCGAGGTGGTTTGGGGGAGGGTTAATAGAAAGATGTTCACGAAATCTCGAGCCCATCGTTGAGGATAGCGAGGGAGACACGAAAAAGAAGGAGGAAAAAAATGAGCGTGGTTGTGATGGTCAAGTTATAGAAAGAGGTTCCGTGCAGCGGAGAACAATGGCGCTTGTCCATAATAGACAACCCAAATATGGTAATATTATCTACATACGTTCTCATCCGGATCCCGATTCATTTCCGATCACAAACGAGGCTGTCTGCAGGTCGTCGGGATACACATCGCCATGCCAGTCGTCGTCTGCTCAGAAGCAGCTTGAGACAGACCTCCTTTCTCAAACCCACGTTGCACATGCTCCAAACTATGGCACTAGCGCATGCCGTCTTGTACCGGGATCAATCTGTCAATATGTAACAGCATCTATTCCCACTGGATCGAGGCGGCTAGAATTCATGGTTGAGATGTTAGCACTGGCGTACACAGGACGTTGCGCCCAAATCATGATACGGCCATTCTATCCGTTTCCGGCTCCCCACCCGCACCGGACCCCTTTTTATGCCGCCGTCTCCGTCTCTTCCTTCGTGCGCCATCTTCCACATCTTCCTCGGCCTCACCCGGCAGGGGTGCATGGGAATGGGGACTAGTGTCGGAATCGCGTTTCCGCTTCTCTGACTTGTTTGCAACTTCTGGTTGGACGCCGGTATCATTCCCGTCGTCCTCCTTTCCGTCGGTTTCACCCTGCGTCGGTTTTAGTTTCGCGCGCTCTTTCTTACCCTTCCGTTTCTTCTTCTCTCCTTGGGCTTCGGTAGGTCTGTTCTGCAAGTTTGTGCCCGCATCAAGTGACCAAGGACCCTCATAGCGGGAGCCCACACGGGAATGCAACTCCCCGCGGAACTCTTGCAAACGCTGGATTCGCTTTGGATCCCAGCTCTTTTTCGCCTTGCCACCTAGAGCGATTAGGGTTGAACAGAGTACCGGGATGAACGTTGAAGTAATCACACCAACCTTTGTCGACGCGATATGGTGCCAACTTCTTGAGCCCGACATAGGAGTTTAACTCTGCGTCCGTCGCAAGCAGGATTTCTGCAGGCGTAAGACTGTAATTTTCAGGTGTCGTGGAAGTGTAATGGAAACGCGTAGGCATGTGGGAGGCCTGCAAGGTTTTCATGTGAATACTATCCACCTGCAAACCGAGCAGACTCACTATACCGCTGAACCCAAGCCTGTTGACAACCTCATCCATGTACGCGTCTACCTTGCGTTTTCGCTCTTCTTCTGTACCATTCCATTCCTCGCCATCGTCATCCCAATCATCCCAACCTGCACCCGTGTCCAAGTCCGCGTCCATCTCACGAACATCTACTCCGATATCCTCGTCCGCCTTCTTGTTTTTCTTCTTCTCTTTCTTCTTCTGCTTCTTCAAGTCCGCTTTTGATTTAGTGTTCGTGGGTGGGTCGATGTCGTCGATGTTAATATCATCCTCCCAGGTCGGTCTTTCTGTATCGATATCGTCGACTATACGTACTTCAGTCGGATAGACATCGATGATAACAGTTGACTTTACCGAGCCCGTCATCACCACCATACAGGTTTGCCATCTGCGCATCGTGTTTGGAGGGGTCCCAATCGGCGTCTAGATCAAGGTGGGCGAGGGCTATCCACAGTTGGCATCAATGTCAAAATATAGCCAGCAATCAGCGAATGCAAGATGGCTCAAACGGTGGGAGACCGTCCATAGAATTCAACGCTCACCTTCACCGCCGATACTACCCAGGCCACCTTCCGAACTGACCTTTTCGAGCTTTCTTCGCAACTCATTGGCTTCGAGCGCTCTCAGGCGAGCTAGTTCTTCCTTTTTCTGTTGCTTTTTTGATTTCTTTTTGTAGGAGGTATCCTCGTCGTTCGGGTATTCCTCGGCGACCGCAGCCTCTACCAATGTGCGCTCTTTTCTGATCTGTTCCCTTCGCGCGTCGAGTAATGTTTGTTTCTCCGCATCTTGTCGTGCTTTCTTTCGAGTACGGGCGTCTTTCCGAGTAGTAGACTCGCGCCGGGCGGACTGGAGATCACGAGGAAATGACGCAATAAGTGCACCGCCTCTGTATGATCATCGTAAGCAAGTGTTTGAAAGTCGCGTCGCGGTTGGGCTCAAAATTGAGCCCATGACTCGGAGCGATGTATACCCAAACCGAAGAAAAGCTTACTTACGGTTCCTCGAATCTAAAGTTGTATGATGTTTCGAACGCATCCGCAAGGTCGTCGAACGCGTCCTCGTCTGAGAATGTCGTGCCATGGGCGTCTCCTTGTTCATCATGTGAATTCTGGCCTATGCCGTCGTTACTGTCCGGGTCAGCCTGGGATTTGGCTGACCTCCGCTTTGACGATTTCGATGAGGATTCGACAATCTCGTTATATGTGGGCACACGCTGGTTCGAGCGGTCTATCCACCCCCGGTTGAAGATATAACTGCATGAAATGTCAATCGTCGTCGCATTTAAAGTAAGACCATGCTCGCCCTATCCTGACAGGGGAGTAGGGCGCAACGCATGGAAGAGTCTGAAAGCCTCAGCAACACGTACTTCATCAAAAACTCACGATCAGCCTCTTCCTTGGAATTCTTGTCGCACTTCTTCTGAGCTTTCTTGCCTTGTGCCTCGTCTTTCTCTTTATTTCTCTCCCTCTCCCTCTCTCGTTTCCTTTCACCCTTCTTTTTCTTTTCACCCTCGTCCTTTTTGTCACTTTCCTCGACGTCTTTGACATCTTCGGACGCACCAACCGCCGCGCTTGTATCCATAGTGACGAGGTTGTGAAGGTCCTCGTCGACCTCCCGCTCCAAAAACGCCCTGTACTCTTCCTCCTCCAACTCGATCTCGTCACGGGTACGCGAGCGCGGAATAAGTAGGTCGTCGTCGTCGTCTCCTAATTCCCGTGGTCACGCAAGCCAAACAGTTCAGTCAATCCCTAGACCACTTTCGCATCTAAAGAATCAGAAATAATACATACCTTGTACCTCTGCATCGGCTGCACCATGGAACGCGGCACGTGTTTCCGAGCGAAGGAGTGCTTGTTCTTCGGTGTGCGTCAACGGGCGTGGTTCGGGACTCGGTGAGCGTGAGTGTGAGTCGGCTTCTGCGAGTATGGACGCGAGTGCAGCTTCCCGGATCGTTAGTGGCTTCGACTGGTTTCGTACGAGCATGTCAGTTACGACGAACGATCGTAGTCGAGTCTGGATCGCGCACACCTTTTCTTTCGCCTTTGGCTTCGTGACTGGCGCCTTGTCCTGCGTTCGCGTATGTTCCTCTATATAAAATAGGTGAATTTCCGCCTCCTCGAAATGGGCCAGACCAAAGAACGCGTCCCCGCGCCTTTCCCGGCCAGAAAGTCAAACACACCCTCGAACACCCGTCTTCCGCCTTCATAGATGGCCGGGTCTTTCTTCTTAATCCGCGCGAGCGTGCGAAGAATAGCAGCATCGACCGCCGGCGTGAGTTCCTCTCCATCCGAGTCTTCTTCCGTGCTTTCAGAATCCTCCGAATCGTCGGCGTCGGAGGAGCCCGACTCTGAATAGTCAGATCCATATTTCTCTTTTACTACAACCATGGAAATACGCATGTCAATTGAATCCGCGCAAACGGAAAATAGATTCGACGCACGCTTCGCGAGTTCCTCTCTTTCTTTCTTGTACTCAAAGGCTTTCGCAAAATGTTCGTTGATCGTGAGGGTGTGCAGGCCGTTCGTTTCTGAATCGGAATCCGAAAGCATGATGAATATGCTGGCACAATTGCATCAACGAGCAAAAATGAGCGGCAATATCTGGTGTGAACTCAGGTGACGAAAAGGGACCCATATCGGGTGGTTGTTTGTACTTGTTAAGATCGCAAGCTAGATGATGTGCGAGTCGACAATAGATGCTACATCGAGTTTTCACACATTTGTTTAGCAATGGGAAAATTCTGCACGTCGAACAGATCATGGGACTGATTTTACTGTGCAAATGCGGCAAGTATTGTTGTAAGAACTTCGTCTGGCCGTGTGCTGTGTACCGGTGGCCTGGTGACCCTGTCAGCGCGTATCACTGGAAGATGGATGAAGCGGCTGTCATCATTAATGCTCCGAAACATCATGCGTGTAGCGCGCAACTAATATTAGTCGTTGTGCGTGGCGGTACGTAGTCTCTTCCACCCTGGCCCCTCATCCATACTTTTTTCACTCATGTTTTGAGCCCTGTCGATCACCCACCCTTTCTTCGCTGCGCTCTCAGCACGAAGAATGGGTACCACAGGGGAAACGTCCACGGAAGTGAGTGGTGCGCACCGCCACCTCCATGTCCCCCATCACCGTGATCAGCGCCCCCTATGGGTTACATAAAGCATAAGGCGATGATCACGAAGAGATATATAATGGTTCCCAGTTCTTTCAAACGCTCACATCTCTCGTCCTTTCAGCCTTCGAACTTGAAGGCTCCGCCACCAGCATCCCAGAAGTACCCACCTTCTGTTCCTGGTTCTTGCGAGTCTCGAGATTTTCTAGTGCATATACATCAACGCCATGGCCTCTGCTCAACAAGCTGCCGTGATAGGTCTCCTGCAAAATGACTATGTGACAGGTATGCCCAAGTTCACACTTCTAATGGATTAATCTCATAGCACACCGCAGTTGCTGTCATCACTGCTGTCGTGTACGATTACGGTAAGTAATAAAGTCTATATACGTTCCTTCATAGTCGACTAACTTCAATGTTGCCAGTCCTTACATTTTCAAATGAGGTATTATGTTGCATACTCTGGTATTATGTACAAATCTTTCTCTGATTCACAATCTAAACAGGTAAAATACATTTGGGTCGGTGGTGAGCATGCTTCCAACTGGGTGACATCTCTGATGCGACCACAGAACAGACCATGGTCATGGGTGTCCACAATGTTCCTTCTTGTGGGCTTCCTATAGTATTTTCATGCAGATGCAATAAGCTAATCGTTGTCATAGATTCGTTATTTTGGCCTTTTCACTTCAATGTAAGTGTCTCACTGCTGTCATAGGCATTATGCTAAATGTTCATTTTAACTTGCTTCGCTAGAATCTCGGTCTCCAGTGGGTCCAAGTACTATATTTTGGGTTCATTCAGCTGACTCACCCAACCAAAAGTTGGGAGTACGTTCATGCTCGTGTCCTCGAAGGTGAATCATCATGCATCGCTGATTGCTCAGAGAGTATACTCAAGTGGCCGTAGATGTACGTGTTCACTTTCTACTCATTGTTGGAGTTCTAAACATGCCTGAACAGTTGTGAGTATATTCACATATGCTTCATATATCCACTCTCCTCAGGGTACTTTCAGGCTTTTTAGCAACTTTGGTTGCTCTATGGACATTCTTTATTTTTAGATGTGCGGCAGATTGTGAGCTTCTGCATAATTTACATTTCAGAAACGCAAAGTCTAAAGGTGACTGTACCAGTTATGATGATCCTCCGTGTCTGGGCGATGTATAATCGGTCGAGGGTAGTCCTTCGCACTACGTTCATGATTTACATTGTGGTGAATGCTCTTCATCTTGCTACGGTGATTTCCCATACTATCCCAGGAAACACAACAAGTATGTTAATCTGACTTTATCTTCTGCACATCATACTAATCAGCCCATCATCCGCCCCCCCCCCATGGCCATCGTGTAGCGGTTACCGATCAAGTACTAGACCTCTCGTTTTGTGCTCAGGGAGTTTCCTCACCGACTTTTGCTACCATTGAAAGCATTGCCGAATTTATCCTTGATATAGCAATGTGCATCCTGGTGATCGTCCGGTTCATAGGGCAGTCAATTCAAATGTACACTGCAACCAAGCAATGGCAACTCAACCGTTACATGAATCTATTTGTCAGGGAAGGAATCCTGTACTTCCTTGCGTATGTCCCCATTCATTGTTCCCCTGCCCTTCCATCCCAGAACGGCAAAAATAAAATAAAACTAACGGTGACTTTTCGCAATAGCATCCAGCTGGAAAACCTCATCAACGTACTGTACATCTTTGGAAAACTTCCAATAGCCGGGCCGGGATGGATATTGGTGACCATCTTGGAATATGTTCCTCTGTTCGCTTTATCCCCCCGATTCGTCCTGAACATGCGGGAGCTGTATGCTCGTAATGTTCGAGTCAACCATGCTAGTGGGATTGATACCGCATTCGGCTTACCATCCCTATCCGACCGCGACGCCGTGGGGACCGCGATCGTATTTGCAGAGGTTGGGCAGGAACAAAATGAAAGAGTAGAACGTGTTGAAGAGATCTTGATGGAGGAAAACAGGCGGGACACAAGTGTTGTATGAGGAAGTACTCCTTCCTGTAATTCCAGCTGATTCACCACTGTACCTCTGTATGTTATGGTGCTTCAAGCCTCAACTCAGCTGCGTAGTCCGACGTCCCCTAACCGCATTGTTTTGCATAAATGGGTTGATTGATTGGATCCGCCGAAGTACTACTCTATAAGTACAGGCGTATGTAACAACCTAATCATTACATGGATCGAATTTGCTTTTATAGGCTGGTACTACCGGGGGATGTGTAGGCCCAATGCTGGTGGTGGGCTGAAAATGCGAAAAAGACGACGACGATCCCAATATCGCTCCATTCATGGGTATTGCATACGGGTTTGATATGCATGGTGCCATATCGCTGGTGTCATTGTGGATGGGAGTCCAAAGATACTCCTCAGAGTTACTTAGTGAAGCACGATGACAATTTCAGTGCGGTATACCGACTCCAGTTTGTGCGTCCATTCAATATTTACTACCTTCTCATCCCTTGATCCCGGAAGATGTGATAGTTGCCGGATGCTGCTGATGGACTGCAATACTGTGGGTCGCCAATATCATTGCCAAACACTCAAAGAACAACACACCACAGCGCATTATTTTCCAATCATCCATGGCGACCTTGCTGATGCTTTCAGACTCTTCCATGTGTTATACATTGCTCCCCAGTCAGGATAGGGCGAGTGTGGTCTTACTTTATTTTTAAATGCGACGACGATTGAGGTTCCATGCAGTTTTATCTTCAACCGGGGGTGGATTATCGATAGACCGCTCGAACCAGCGTGTGCCTACGTACAACGAATTGTCGAATCTTCATCGAAATCGTCAAAACAGAGGTCAGCCAAATCCCAGGCTGACCCAGACAGCAACACTGCATAGGCCAGAACTCACACGATGGACAAGGAGAAGCCCATGGCACGACATCTCTCTTTCTTTCTTGTACTCGAAGGCATTTGCAAAGTGTCCGTTGATCGTGAAGGTGTGCAAATCGTTCGTTTCTGAGTCGGAACCCGAAAGTGTGATGGATGTCCTGACACGGTTTCATCAGCAAGCGAAAATGGGCGGTAATATAAATATCTGGCATGAATCAGGTGTTTGTACTTCTTAAGATCACAATCTATGATGCATGATGCATGATGCATGATGCATGATGTGCGAGTGAGGCAACCATTCTTAGTCGTTGCATATGTGTGGCGGTGCGCAGTCTCTTCCACCGTCCATACTTTTTTACCTGTGTTTTAAGCCCAGGTCCTGGTCGCCCTCCCTTTCTGAATTTTCGCTGTGCTCTCAGCACGGGGAATGGATATCACAGGGAAAACGCTCACAGTGGGTGGTGCGCATCGCCACCTCAATGTCCCCCCAATCAGCGTCCTCTACAACGAGTTATATAAAGCACAAGGTGATGGGGAGATATGATCGTGAAGAGATATATAATGAATCTCAGCTCTTTTATATACTTATGTCCCTCGTCCTTTCGACCCTCGTCCCTGAAAGATTCGCCACCACCATCCTAGAAGTACCCACCTCCTCTTGCAAGTCTCAAAATCTCCTAGTACATATACATCTCCGCCATGGCATCTGCTCTACAAGCTGCCATGGCAAGTCTCCTGCAAAATGACTATTTGACAGGTATGTCCTTCACACTTCCAATGGATTAATCTCATAGAGCACCACAGTTGCTGTCATCACTGCTGTCGTGTACGATTTCGGTAAGTAACAAGGCTAGCGTGCCACATTCCTTCAAAGTCGACTAACATCAATACTACCAGTCCTCACATTTTCAGACGAGGTATTATGCTGCATACTATCGTGCACAGATTTTTCTCTGATCGACAATCTGAACAGGTAGAATACATTTGGGTCAGTGGCGAACATTCTTCCGACTGGATGATATCTCTGACGCAGCCACAGAACAAACCATGGACACGGGTGTCCACAATGTTCCTTGTTGTGGGTACCAAACTTCCTACAGTATTTTCGTGCAAATGCAATAAGATAATCATTGCCATAGATTCGTTATGTTGGCCTTTTCACTTTCATGTAGGTGTTTCGTTGTTGTCACAGGAGTGATAATTCTAATTTGTTTTACTAGAATCTCGATCTCCGGTAGGTTACATACTTTATTTGGGCTCATTCGGTTGACTCACCCAATCAAAAGTTGGGAGTACGTTCATGCTCGTGTCTTCCAAGGTGAGTTATCATGTATTACTAAATACTCGCAGAGTATACTCAAGTACCTGTAGCCGTATGTGTTCACTTTTCACTCATTGTTGGAGTTATAAACATACTTGAACAGTTGTGAGTATATTCACCTATGCATCCTATATCTGCTCTTCTCAGGGTGCTTCCAGGCCTTTTAACAACTTTGGTCATGCAATGGACATTCATTATATTCATGTGTGCAGCGGATCGTAAGCCTATGCATTGTTTGTGTTCAGTGGGGTAAAGTCTAAGTGTGACTGTAGTTGTGATGATCCTCCGTGCATGGGCAATGTATAATCGGTCGAAGGTAGTCCTTTGCACCATGCTCACGGGCCTTGTTGTTGCAAATGTCTTTCGTATAACTTCGGTGATTTTCTACGATATCCCAGGAAACACAACAGGTACGTAGAGTATGGCTTCATCTTTAACATACCATACTAACCAGCCCACTAAACGCCTTGCCCGCCATTGTGTAGCGGTTACCATTCAAGTACTGGATCTATCGTTTTGCTATTGGCAGGGACTCCAAAGTTCCCCACCCTTTGTGGTTTCCTTTTCAGGCATTGTTCGGTTGGTTTATGATGCCGCAATCTGCATCTCGGTGATTGTCCAATTCGTAAGGCAGTCGATTCAAATGTACAAAGCAACGAAGCAATGGCAACCCAACCGTTACATGAGCCTACTTGTCCGGGAAGGCATCCTGTACTTCTTTGTGTATGTCCCCATCTCATTGTTCTTCTCTCTTCCATCCAGAATAGCCAACAAATAGAACTAATAGCGACTTTGCGGGACAGTATCCAATTGGAAAACCTCATGAACGTGTTAGGTAGCTCGGGATATCTTCCAACAACTGGATGGGGATGGATATTGGCAACCATCTTGGAATATGTTCCCTTGTTCACTTTAATCCCACGATTCGTCCTGAACATGCGGGAGCTGTATACTCACGATGTTCAAGGCAACCATGCTAATGGGATCGATACCGCATTCGGCCTGGGATCTTTATCCGACCGCAGCGCTGTCGGGACCGTGATCGTGTTTGCGGATGTCGGGCATGAGAATGAAAGAATAGAGCGTGTTGAAGATACTCTGATGGAGGAAAACAGGCGGGACACAGGTGTTGTATGAGGAAGTACTCCTTGTAATTCCAGCTGACTCGCCACTGTGCTTCTCCGAGCCCCAACTCGACTGTGTACTATGTACATACTTTGACATCTCGTAAACATATCGTTTTTCACAACTGGATTGATTGATTGGATCCCGCCGAAGTACTACTCTATGAGTGCGCCGTGCGGGTGTATGTACCGACCTGATCATTACATGGATCAAACTTGCTTTAGGCTGATACTACCGGGGATACGATGTAGTTAGGCCCCATGCTGGTGGTGGGGCTGAAGATGCGAAAAAGATGTCAGTGTATTTGACTTCCATAACGAAAAAAAAGAAAGAAAAAAGCAAGATACGGAAGTTGAGGTCGATGAATATCGATGAATGAGAGCGTGGTACTGTCAGCAAAGAAACTAGCAATGTTCAGGTAAAAGGATAAATCGATAACTAGACGTGTCTAGGCTGCCACACAGTGCATCGATATGGCCATCTCGCCGGAGAAATGACTGATTTGACTCAATGGGTCGATGGTCCCGTACATGGCAGTACGGTATTATCACGATTGGGCGCTTACTGAAAGGCGACCTGCCTCCTGTTTGCCTCGTGGCACATGCTGTGGTGGTTCGGGACATGTTGTGCGTTTCCACTCACCAGATCACTTCACTACTACGCATCCACCTCGGTTAACGCGCCTATTCGGAAGTTAGTCTCTATCCAACTGCCATCGCACAATGGAGTCAAATGTCACGCTAGCAATGTCTGGCGAAGTTCAGCCACGTCTGGTCATTGCAGGGGATGGGACCGAGGTCTGGAGAATCGCGTATCTCCCTGGTGTACAACAACTTGTTGCCGGCTATGGTGACGGAACCATCAGATTCTGGAATGTCGAAAACGGGAAGCAAGAGGGTACCCCAATGAAGCATGACACGCGGATTTATTGTCTTGCTGTGACCAGGGATGGCACGAAGCTTGTCAGCAGTGACCAGAAGGGAAGCATCAAGATATGGGACACCGATTCGCACGCGCTGGTCGAAGAGTGGTCTTTCCCGGACGAATACCCCAATACTGCCATCTCACCGGATGACTGACTCGTCGCAGTTGGTGAGAAGACTATAACTCTTCGCCACTTGGAGGGGGGGGATCAAACATTCCATGAAGTTCAGGGGACACGTGGATTGAATGTACTTCTCTCCCGACGGGCGTAAACTCGCCTGTGTCATTGCTAGCAAACTCTGCATGTTCGACGCCGAAAGGGGCAGACGTATCTTCGGTCTGCGTGATCCCGTAGGTGCCTGGGGTGCAATATGGTCACTCGATGGCAGAAAGCTCTTCTCTACTGGGTTCAACGGAGCGATTCGTTGCGTCAACCCCGATACCGGGGAGCCAATTGGACAAGCGTGGTTGGGTCACACCGCCCTCATATACTCTCTTACCCTTTCCCCAGATGGATTAAAGCTTGCTAGCTCGTCCAGGGATGAAACCATTCGTTTTTGGGACACTGCTTCCGGAAATTCCCTCGGAATATTCGCAACATGCATCCGTGATTTGTTACTCTCCCTGCAAGGAATTCATGGCATTCATGGCTCCGAATTACAACGTATATGTATGGTGGGTACCTTGGTCAGATGCCGTTGAGAGCCAGGTGATCACACTCATGAAACATGTTTCTGCAGCGATACTCATAGCTTTCCACCCTTAAAAGACAGGTCAAGCTTTTCTCGACGTACGTTACTCTGAATATTACACAGACATTCCTCTTATCGTCTCATAGCGTCTTCCCTCCTCACCAGCACCGAGTCTGTCTGATGAGATAGACTTGTCTGTACAGCCTTCTCCGGCATTGGATCAATGTCAGTACTGGTGTCCTTACCTTCTTACCTCAGAACTTAGACTTGATGCTATGCAATTATCCACAGCGACGTCTGAGCAATGCCAAATGTCCAGCCTCAGGTACTTATTTTCACTAGCCTATAGGATATGTACCTGATTCCGTTTCTTGTTACGAGTCAATCCTTGGTAGTGCTGGATTTCCACCACCCCTAGATCTCACATCACATGTCGTCAGAATTAGTGATCGGTATACCGCTGGAGGAGGTTTCGGTGACGTCTATAGATGTTGGTACCATGGCGATTTGGTGTCAAAGGAGGTTTGTGCATGATTTATGACTTGTGATTGCTTGGTATTTACTCCTTCAGGTTGCGGTAAAGGCCTTCCGGTTCCGATTCACCTTATCCGGAAGTCCAGACCATGGATCTGTCAAGGTAGGTATGCTCATGATAGCCGCAAATTGTTTTCAAGCTGCCTTCTAGATGCTTCGTCGTGAACTCGGAATCTGGAGGAGACTAGACCATCCCAATATCGTTCCATTCCTGGGTATTGCATACGGGTTTGGCATGCATGATGCCATGTCGTTAGTGTCATTGTGGATGTCCAACGATACTCTTCAGAATTTCTTAGCGAAGTATGATGACAATCTTGGCGTGGTGTACCGACTCCAGATCGTGCGTCCATCCAACATTTATATCTTCTCATCCTCTGATCCCGGAAGACGTGATAGTTGCTAGATATTGCTAATGGGCTGCGATACTGTGCGTCTCCATTATGATTGCCGAACACTCAAAGAATAACACACCATAGTGCATTCTTTTCCAATCATCCATGGCGATTTGAACTGTGCGTCGGAGTAGAAATGTCAGCGCCTATTTTATCTGAACATAAGATAGAACAATGTGCTTCTCGATGCAGATTTCACTGCACGCTTAGGTGATTTTGGCTATGCTTCCTTGGTGGGGAATATTCCCGAAGCCTTGACTTACCTTCGGAGGTCCACTACGCGGCCGGGAGCCTTGCGCTGGATCGCACCAGAACAAATTTCGGAAGACACATTTGACCGGACAACCAAGAGCGATATATACTCTTTCGGATGTGTTGCTCTCCAGGGAGGTCAATCGGGTGCGAAAATCAGGTTCATTCTGATGACTTCTTGCAGGTGTTGTCTGGAAAACAGCCATGGTCAGAAGTCCGGGAGGATGCAGCCGTCGTTTTACGCATCGCGCAGGGCCACAAGCCAGTCCGGCCAGAATCGCGACCCATGGATGACATGCATTGGGAATTGATTGAGCATTGCTGGTCATCAGTACAGGAGCGACCTGCCGTGGCTGCGATAATCACCTCTATCCAACGCTTCTTGACTTATTACCCCCCGTTCCGACCTCTTTGCGACATGGTCGTGTCAGACAATTCGTCATTGCCTTCTTTGGGTACGGACGGCTTATCTGCAAATGTTGCAAGCCCCCTTGACAAGGATAATAGGCACAGGTACGTGGAGGGGATATCACGATTCACCCTACTCATGTTGATATGTTGGAATTTTCACCCATCAGTATTGCTTCGCTTTTAAACCCGTCGGGCTCGGCTAGATTCCGCCAGACTACTATAGCGAATCAAGATCCAGACCAACGACATCAGACTCGATTGAGGAGGGTGCTTACAAGAGACGGCGTGTGTAGGATGCTGATTCTATATCTTATTCGTTTGATGGGGATTACCGTTCACAAGGATGTACCCCCGCCGACTCGATGCACATCAGATTGACCCTATCGTCGTTCATGGATGACTCCGTACATCACATACTGATACCAGCACCGATCGTGATGGCTTCGGTCCGCTTACTCCATTTTCGGACGTTTCGAGGGCTTGGCAAGTGGAGAATTCGGGCAGTGTTGTTTGTACTTGTTAGGATCACAAGCCTTTGTGAAAGTACGCGGCAGCGAGTGTTGATTAGGATGGGCGTAAATCTTATCATATGAATCTTGTGCATGCTAGGTACCCTTACACCTGGACTGACCCGGACGACTGCTGGAGTCACTGTCTCGGGTAGAAAGCTTGGCAAAGCTGACTCCATGTGCGCCTGACAGCAGTGAGGCAGTCTCACGTAAGACGATACGCGCGTTCTTGGCTCTCCGGTAACAGTAAACGGATCAAATTCATGTCCCCCAAGACTTTTCAGGAAGCAAAGGTTGGTCAGCCCTGCCAACCCTCACCCAGCGAATCTCATTCATCATCCCCTTCTTAAGTCCATCTACGACCGCGCCACCAACTTGGAGTTTGCTGCAGAGTTCGCGTCCGCATTCCGCCTCTACCTCGAGGCAACCGATGCTTTCCTCCATCTTTCACGCTCCAATGCAGTCAACCCCGAAATCCAGGCACAGTGCAAGGCGAATGCAGCAAAAGCCATACAACGGGCTGAAAAGATCAAAAAAGCCAGCAAGACACCCGGCGCTCAGATGGGCGCGATTGCTGCACCCATCGACTCCTTCGGAGCGGGTGAGGAGTGCGCGGTGCTAGCATGTAGTCGCTCACCATGGCACAGACCACCAAGCCTATGTGCTTCGAAAATCATCGATGGTCAATGACATCCGTTATCCTCTCTGGAACGAACCTATCCCCTTGCCATCGAATCCGGGAACCCGTTACTCGTACGTATATCCCGCTCTTGACCGATGTGCCGCATGTTGCTTACTGTTTGGATGCCAGCGATCCGAACGGCCAGCCAACTATCCCTCTGCCCAATACCACTAGCTCCGTAGCCGTTACATGGAAAAGACCTTCCCTCGATCTCTTCGCCGCTCAAGAGCTTTCTTTAACCTTGACACCCACTGACATAGATCAGAACATCATCAACGACTGTTCGCTTTGTGCTTCCGTAGCTGTTTGCATTCAGCACAACCAGAGATTCAACTCAAGGGTATGTCTTCTCGTTCATCTTCTCCCTTGTTCGAGGTCGTGCAATGTTCTCGGCCCAAGCTCCGCTTTATCTCCGATTCACCCTTGTTTATGCGGAGTCTATCTTTTTTTTTAAATTTCTGTCCACCAATTGCGTTGAACCTCCTGCAACCGTGAAGATGACGCATGTACTGATGTCCCTCTGTCCGGGATTCTATTTTAAAAGTTACTGTCCTCATCTTTACTCCCGGGAGATCAGGCGGGCAGATATGATCTCAAAGCATACCTGAATGGTGATTGCAGACGAGTATGTAGCGCACTATCAAATCAATGGACTATGGTGGTGATAATACGCTCCAATTCGCCATGGCACATTACAGATATGTAAGTGTTAATTCAATGGTCACTGCGTGTAGGATTTTGATGTCTCCATTTCTTGCATCGCATCCGTCTCCCTTCATTAAACGTTTGTTATCGAACTTGACCCTTGTGGTGCTCAATATTCTGCTCCCCCCCATACTGCTCCGTATCGAACCTTGTCTGTCTCATGGTCGGTACTGGAAGCTATCGATGATTTGCTCCCTTTTGACGACTCCGGGCGTCCCATGGGGATTTCATCAGGTCAGAAAGCAATTTCATGGCCAGCTTTTATCGAGAAAGCCGTATGTCCTCAGCATGCTCATATGGCATACCGAAACTGACGTTACTGCACTAGTATATGAAGCTAATGGGGGGATATGATTTTCCTGGGTCGTAAGTGATGTGCGGCTTTTCTCACCTTGTTCATTACTGACTTTGTCCCGTGATACGTGTGTGTTCGACGACAGGAATTCTTCCATCGATCTACGGTGCGTGTATGGCTGATTTATTAACGCTTGCGTTCCGCGGAATCTAACGCCATCGTGGTCTAGAGTATTGACTGGGTGGATACCTGAACATATCGAGCTACAAAGGTGCGGCTTCTGGTCATCCGTGATTCTGCAGATTCATCCGCTGGGTGGATAGTGTTAAATCCCTGAGCTTGTTGCTTTCCATCTTTTCCTGATATGTTTGTACCCTTCTGGTACTGATACCAACCCTATTCGCAGCGCCTCATTTGAAAGGGAGAGGACATGGGAAAGACTAGAAAACGGGTTCCGGGAGGGTGAGTCGACGACAACTTTCTTCGTGATAAAAATTTCCTGACCCGGTTTCTGGCATAGGTCACTGCGTGCTCACTGTAGGCACTGACGCTAAAACGATACTGAAAATTGAAGGGGTAAAGCTGCTACCTTCACACGATTATGCTGTCCTTGGTGAGCTGATGAAGGTTCCCTCTGGTCTCGGCCATGTATCTCCAAAGTTGCATGCTCACAGATGGTCAAACACAGATATTCGAGAAACGGAAAGCGAACGATGGTTAACGTTGGTGGATTCGACGGTGCCTGTGACTCACCCATCTTCTTCCGAGTGCAATAACCGCTCGAGTCCGAGCGATGCACGTGAGTGTTGGTTATGATCTCCATGATACATGATTGGATTACGTCTGTGGCTAGGCATGCTCGATATGCGGTGGGATGAAATATGCGCGACGTTCGAGGGTATATACGCGTCATGGGATCCGGGGCTCTTCCAGCATGGCCCTATCCTGCATGAGTAAGTTTCCGCTGGCAATGCACCGTCTGGTCGTGGAAAGGAGTAATACTCACATATGGCAATTCAGGGTGTGGAAACCAGCTAATGCGAATGATAAAGTGCTAGGTAACTCCTTTCTTATGTCTAGCGTACGTCCGGCTGAAGCGTGTTCCAGGATCCGTGCGCCATCTGCGGTTGCTCTATGACTGCCCGAATTCCCCGGACGGAGGTAGTGACCCGCTAGATACGAGCAAAGATATCTGGGTCCTCCTGACGAGACATTTGTCACATACTCGCAGGGGAGCGGAGTACATCTCACTGACTGTACACCCTGAAGATGAGGACGATTGGAGAGACATACGGGTGAAAACAGGAGAGACAAAGGTGAAGGTAAACTGATTCGTGATTTACTGTCGGGACCGTCGACGTGATTGATCTTCCGTAGGGCCCATATACCACTTCACCGTATGTGTTGGTGAGGACAAAGGTTGGAGAGGAGTTTCCGACCCTGTCACGCACACCCCCATCGGTTTCGAGACTTCCCACCAAGATCTCGGGCGCTCTTTCAATTCTTGCCAGCTATGACGGTCCGTTCGACGACGTCTTCTTTACCGTGAACGTGTACTGTGGTGTGAATGTCAGAGCATGGTGGGACAAAGACGCAGGGATAGGGGATTCTGTCAATCTTAGAGGTAGCGGATTCAGTGTCAAGGTGCATCTTGATGTTGACACGATGTCGTGTATACGAATGCTTATCTGTTCGACAGGTCGACGTTACGCTCACCACCAAAAATGCGGGCGGAAATCATACGCATCCGACGTACATGCTCAACCCACAATGGCACCTTCGTATCTATGATGAGAACGCTGGCTTGAGTGGGACGGGTGCATTCACGTCCAGTGGAAAGGCGTCGCCTCTGAGGGGA